>JAVGWX010000012.1:80005028-80243558 GCA_036924085.1 Ariolimax columbianus
CATGCTTCGATCAAATGTGACTCCCAGATAGTGTCGGTTGTCGTTTGGCCTCAGATATTTGTCATTAAGACTTATTTTGGTGTACTGGGGTTTATTTGAAAGCGAGAATATCGTACATGTTTTTTCCTCATTTATTTTGACCAGCCATGAGTTCGCCCACTCCTCCAACGATGTTAGGGCCTGCTGCATCCGATTGTTTGCTATGATGAGATTTTTTTTAGTTCAGAGGTCCACATAGCCAGATCGTCTGCAAATATGGAGCTATGGACTCTTCTTGGTATATTCTCTGTGATGTTGTTTATATACACCAGGAATGGTGTGGGTGACAGTACTCCCCCTTGGAGTACTTTCTGCTCAAGTGACACCTATTTTTGCTAATCTGCCCTTGTACTTGAACTCTGGTTCTTCTGTTTTCGAGGTAATGGCTGATCCATCTGTACATTTTCCCACAAACTTCACTTCTTCGTAGCTTGATTTTAAGTCCCTCTTTCCACACCTTGTCAAATGCCTTCTCTAAATCCACCCAAACCGCTACTGTGTGTTTTTTCTTCTGGTAAGCATCCTCTATTTCCTGGGCTATGACAGTGATCTGGTCCTCAGTGGATCTGTGCTGTCAAAAACCTGCTTGCTGTGGAATTAGTATGTGTTTTTCTTCCAGATGCCACATCAGTCTGGTGTTTATCATACGATACATCAGTTTGCCTACACAGCTCAGTAGGCTGATAGGCCTATATCCATTTGGATCTGTTCTATTATTTTCTTTCTTTGGTACTGGTATAAGTACAGCGTCTTTCATGCCTGCGGTACAATTCCCCTTTTCCAGCTTTGGTTTAGGACTGATAGTAACTTCCTCTTTGCTGTTTGGCCCAACCCCATCAGCATTTCGTTTGGGAAAGAGAAATATAAATGTGGAGATCTTCAACAACTTCTAGGATTTCAAGGACCTAGTTATAAGAAACACCATGTTCCAACACAGGAGAGGACATTGGAACAACGTGTTTTCCCCCTTCAACAACTTCTAGGATTTCAAGGACCTAGTTATAAGAAACACCATGTTCCAACACAGGAGAGGACATTGGAACAACGTGTTTTCCCCCTTCAACAACTTCTAGGATTTCAAGGACCTAGTTATAAGAAACACCATGTTCCAACACTGGAGAGGACATTGGAACAACGTGTTTTCCTCCTTCAACAACTTCTAGGATTTCAAGGACCTACTTATAAGAAACACCATGTTCCAACACAGGAGAGTACATAGGAACAACGTGTTTTCCCCAGGCAAAATCATATAAAAGAAAATTAACCATTTTATAAATGATCGGTAATGGAGACGTTGTCTACTGGACGTGAGGGTAAAGAGAGAAACAGACGGTGCTTCAGACCACCGCCTGCCCTTATCGACTATGGCACAACAAAAAGTTGAGGATTTTTTTTAAGTAGACAGTTGAAACAAGTTATAAAAGCAGCACCAAAAAAAATTGCTAATTTAAGATAACATACCTAATCGAAAGATATGAAATTATTTGTAACATCACAGATAAAATCCTAAACATCCATTGGTACAAACAGGAGAACACTTATCATAGCACGCGCTAAAAGGTTCTTAGAAAAAGAAGTCAGCAGCCTAAGGAAAGAGCACAAAACCTGAGAAAAGTAATATAGAATACTATCAATGAGAATACAAAATCACAACACATCAGTGAAAGACAAACAGGTACAGAACATAAGCAGCGAAGACACACAGTGACTCAGACGGAGGAATAATTTAAAGATAAACTAAACAGAAACGCACCAATATCTCATACTGACAGAGCCAGATAAAGGTACATTTAAATTCTTCAATAGAGCAAGATATCGTGCAAACACTTAAACTAAATACATGGCAACTCTGTAGGACCAGATGGAATGGTTTCAGAAACATGGGAGCGGACATTTCAATCACCACAGATATACTACAGCAGCTCTTTAAGAAGATATGGGAACAAGAGGCATTTCTCACCACAACGTGGACAAAGAAATGAGCAAAGAAATGAAATCTGGCCTCAAACGGTAATTGGCGAGGAATAACACTTATGGCGGTGTCCCAACCACGATAATGGTTGATCGTACAAGATTCAGAACGCACTTGATCATCGCCACCAGCAAAACGAACTGATGACAGTTTCACAAACTTTGTAACATTTTTAATCTCGAGTGCAAAGATCCAGATAAAGTGGCATATGGGGTGACTAACTGCAAACAAACGGTGATGTGGTCAACATCGCGCCGGTCGCCTTTACATTTCCAGATTATTCTGGAGCCGTTTTGCGATGGCGGACACAATCCTGTCCCAGCTGATCGTTTAACTGTGAAGCCAGTGTACCTACCACTGACCTACATTGACTGCCAACCTTCACCTTGCTCTTTCAATTGTCCAACATGTTCATGGAAACTTTCAAAGTAACAAGTCGCACCATCCATTCTTCCTCATACCGAACAGTAAAATGCCATCTTACACTGAACTTCAATAAACAATGTAAGCTCATCTCTAAACTTAAATGCTCTTTCAGTTATATTTCCAATAGAAATCTATCAATGATTTGGGTAGAAAGGAAGCCAATGATGACCTGCATCCATGGCAATACATAACTGGTAGAAAACTCCAGTGGAAAGTAGATGTTGAGGTTTCAAACCTCCAGCGGTTGACATAGATCTGTTGTCTTGGTTATGATGGATCCCGTCATTTGCTTGTTAGTGATGGATAGGAATGCCATTTTGAAATCAATCAATGATCGTCTGCAACAGATGAAGCAGCAATCCACAGACTGCAACGTTTCGACATTAAACGAGGTTCGTGCGGAGTAGGACGCACGAGAGGATGGAGCAAGAGAGTGTACAACCAGTGAGCTACAGGGACCATCTGCATCCAGACTCTGCGCCATTTCCTGAGAGAAACTGAGCGACTATGGTTATGCCCGGAGTGCAGTGACTCTATTCTTAGAAACAGAAGCAGAAATTCGTGAGCGCTGCTTCTTTGATACAAAACCTTCACTGATAGAGCTAGAAGTGTTTGATATGAGTGTCTTTCAGTAAATTGCGCCAATTTAAAATATAAGATCTGCATTAATTGTTGGACTGAACATGACAAAATTAGACAAAAACGTCATTTTTTCTTGTTTTAATGACTCCCACATTCGCAGCCAATAAGCTCCCAATGAAGAAATAATTCAAATAAAAGATAAGAAATGGAAAAGTAAAGGAAGAACACATTTAAAGAATAGATCATCATCATAATGTAGCGTGTCCTTGGCAGAACGTCTTTCTCATCACAGCCATTCCATAGGAGTCTCGATCAGCGGTCAGTCTACCCGCCTGCTCCATGTTCATGTTCAGGGCTTCTGGTGTCTTGTGTCCTTCTATGCCTTGCTCGGTCTCTGCCTGGTATTCCAGGAACAATGCTCCCCAGAACATATTTTTACAGTCCGTCATGGAGTTTTATGTGCCCGAAATACCTGTTTTCGAGAACAGTTTATAAGCCAGTTCTCTTCCACATTGAATAATTACTAATTGTTATTTCCCTTGGAATCCATCACTACAGTCGGTTTGAAGATTAAATATTCATTGTTATTTCCCTTTGTACGACGCTGTGTTTATTGTCGTCATCTTTATTTTGTTGGTATTTATGTTTTTCTTTGCTTTTATTCTTCATACTCTTATGCTGAAAGTATTTCCGGGATTACTCTTTAGATGTTTTTGTAAGAATCTTTGCAAAACGATTTATCATCATATTAGGCTGATTTTTGTTTCAGCTTTACAAATTTTCGTGAATGTCCAATCAACAAATGTTGGGTTGTTTATTTCTTTGGTTGAATATCCACGACAGGTCTCTAGAAGTTCCATGAAAGGTTTCTAGAATTTCCTAGACACGTCTCTAGCGATTGTAGGAAGAGTCGCTAGAGGTTCCACCAGAGATCGCGTTTCTTCTTCTTATTATTATTATTATTATTATTATTATTATTATTATTATTCGTTAGTTCTCAATCTTCCGCTACCAAACCCTGAAAGGGCTTAAGTAGCAGAATGTAGTCCAGAGATCTTAATGCGTTGTAGTTTACAGCTTGACTGCGATATTTGCACCTTTCGGTCCAACACATCCGACCAGCAATCATTTTTTGAGTACTGGGTTAGCATTCCCTCTTCGATCCCTTCTCCTTAGCCAGTCTGCCCTGCTGTAGCTTGTTATCTAGGATCACCGCGTGGAGGTGTAGAAGGGTCTTGGCAGCTCTGTTTCGCTGGCCCTGATGCTAGTAGTCAGCTATGGGTCGCTGACCACTGCAGCTCATGCGCTGCTCAGCATCTTGATCCCATGATCGCGTTTCAATAAAGTAAAACTCGTTTTTAAAACCAAATTATCTCGCAGTTGTGGATCGAGGGAGACAACATTCCCACAAAAAATGGTTTGCAACTGTATTAGTGTTAATGCCCACAATGAGCAGCATTACTCTTTTGTGCGCCGTAAAAAAGACGTTAAGTGCCGGGTTGTCGTAGCTCTCCTCACATCCCAAGTGTGCTGATGAAAGTGGACCGGGATCCTCCAAGCGGTTGTGCTATGCTTAGCTTCATCTACGCGTCGCTCACTACTACGGAGAGCACGTCGATTTCTTACCTTGTTAGCAAAGCTGTCAGGAAAACAAGCCGTTTCTAGGTGTCAAGGTGGTCCAGTATATTTTGGTTAAACCTGACTAACATGTCTGATCAGTACGTTTTACCTGAACCTGACTAACATGTCTGATCAGTACATTTTGGATGAACCTGACTAACATGTCTGATCAGTTAGTTTTGCCTGAACCTGACTAACATTTCTGATCAGTACGTTTTGCCTGAACCTGACTAACATGTCTGATCAGTACCTTTTGCCTGAACCTGACTAACATGTCTGATCAGTACGTTTTGCCTGATCCTGACTAACATGTCTGATCAGTATATTTTGGCTGAACCTGACTAACATGTCTGATCAGTATATTTTGCCTGAACCTGACTAACATGTCTGATCAGTACCTTTTGCCTGAACCTGACTAACATGTCTAATCAGTACGTTTTGCCTGAACCTGACTAACATGTCTGATCAGTATATTTTGGATGAACCTGACTAACATGTCTGATCAGTACGTTTTGCCTGATCCTGACTAACATGTCTGATCAGTATATTTTGGCTGAACCTGACTAACATGTCTGATCAGTATATTTTGCCTGAACCTGACTAACATGTCTGATCAGTACGTTTTGCCTGAACCTGACTAACATGTCTGATCAGTATGTTTTGCCTGAACCTGACTAACATGTCTGATCAGTATATTTCGGATGAACCTGACTAACATGTCTCATCAGTACGTTTTGCCTGAACCTGATTAACATTGTCTGATCAGTACGTTTTGCCTGAACCTGACTAACATGTCTGATCAGTATATTTTGCCTGAACCTGACTAACATGTCTGATCAGTATATTTTGGATGAACCTGACTAACATGTCTGATCAGTATATTTTGCCTGAACCTGACTAACATTGTCTGATCAGTACGTTTTGCCTGAACCTGATTAACATTGTCTCATCATTATGTTTTGCCTGACCAGACGTTAGCCTTCCTTCCCATTCACAACCGTACAAGATACTGTCAAATCGTTTTAGATGACGGCTATTTTGTTTTCATTTATAAATTTATTTTTTAATCAATTTTACTGTTCAATTGTACAAGAGACTATAAATACAGCGTTTATTTCATTTAATGGGTCATCCAAGAAGATTTACAGGGAGGAGGAATAAAGGCCGTTTGTATCTCCAGTTGACACATACTGTATTTGCTAGATCTCACATTAAAATGTCCACTAAAATACAATTCATCAAAGGTATATTCGTGCCAACTATGTGTTATCACTGTCAAACGTTGACATTAACAAAGAGACACAAAGATGAGATGTTTGAACATCAATCAATGTTAAGAGAGAATATTCAATCAATGTTAAACTGGTTGTACAGAGACTCTGTGGAGTCTTTTAAACCAGTATAAAGACGTTAAGCCTGGTTAAACACTGAACATTGTTTTAATTACTATTAATAAGGGACATAATTTCTAGGGTTGAAGAATAAAAGTCGTTTGTCCCGACAATCACCACGTCGTGTTTGGCTATGCACTCCTTTTACTCTCGATAGGAAAAAAAAACACCTAGATGTTACAGGGAATTTGAGCTCGTGTCTTCCGAGACTAGTAGACCCTTATCACAACTAATTGTCCCAGCATAATTCAGCAGAATAAAAATATAGACCCCTTCAGCCACACCTTCAAGAAGACGAACTGACTTAGTCAAGCCTATTAAACCATACAGTGTCGTGATCCCCTTTTATTTGTCTGTTGACTTATAGTTTCTAAATAATCTGGTATCCGGCCCTATGCCTGCAGGAAGATAAACTGACTTAACTTAGTGACATTGGTCTATTTTTATAAGCTTCTTTTTAACATTGTATGACAGTTTTTCGTTTACGCGGACGTCTATTTCTACCTATTTTAACAATTGTTTACATAGCCTCTAATAATGCGACCTGCTAATCTTTCCATTATTGACAGACTCTGAACAGTTCATTTAAAAGATTTACCGAAAAACGCATTTCTTTTAATAGTTACTTGGAACTGGTTGTGTACAGACTCTGCAGAGTTTTCTAAGCCAGTATTAAAACGTAAAGCTAAGTTAAGTTAAGTTAAGTTACTTGTAAAATGCAGTCCCATGGCAACAATTGCCGTCAGGGATGAAGATAACTCTTCATGTACTAAGCAGCAGCCTATGTGAGGTGGGGTTGGGAAGGGGGCGTGGCGATGGCTAGTTCCCTTCCTTGATCTTTTTACTTTCTTTAACGAATACTTCATGTACCCATTTCCAGCTGTGTCGACTAGAGGAGCGGTCGTACCAGGCATGAACTACTGCTTGAATTTGTTGTCACTCCGTCCGTGAACTCGTACCAATGGCACGATGTAATTACAGTCTAGTAAGTCAACCTACTGTTGACTAGCATGCTACGCTTTCATCGACAGTAAAATCACCAAATTTAAGTCTCATTAGAACAAGCACATGCGTTCATTGGATTGGGCAATCACGAACCACCGATACGAACAATGAAGGTGAATAAATCGACATGAACAATGACCGTTTTCAAAAATTAATGCCAGCATTGAATGCTGACCAACTCGATATATGTAATTTCTAAAATCGTGAAATAATCGTGATCAAATTATGAACAGAGTCAAGATGCTGAGCAGAGAATGAGTTGCAGTGGTCAGCGACACAAAGCTGCCAAGACCCTTCATCACCTCCACGCGGTGATCCTGGATAACAGGCTGCAGCAGGGCAGACTGGCTAAGGAGAAGGGATCGAAGAGGAAATGCTAACCCGGTACAAACTGTGCAAGGGGAGTAATCACAGTTCAAAATATCAACGTAGAAAATAAAAGCTTGTAACGCGAAGAAAGTTTTTTTTTTCAAACCCTTCTCTTGTGGAATAATTTCTGCATAACAGAGTAGCTGCCACGTGTAGAATATAAGATAACACACCTCTCCATGCAAGCAATAAACGACGTATGTGGTTGAAAGTTCCGAACAAGGGAGCACATCTCTACTGAAGCAGACTTTAATAACCGTTTCCCTTGCGACGTCTCACATAACAGACCTGGCACGAAACACGAGTGAGGATTCGTTTTCGTTTATCATTAAGCATCTTTAAGCCATCCTAATAACCCAATCCATCCTTTGAGGGTTCACTTTTGCAGCTCGCATTGAACAAAACACGTACAGTTATTTTCAAGTAAATGAATTACACAGCAATCTGTTCTATGTAACAGACTGGTTCTTATATTAGACTGACGTGTCCAACATTATGAATGAAACAAAATACATGCTAACTTGCAGCTTTTTACATTACATTAAGAATGGAAGAATTCAGAAGTTTCTATATTATATGAGTAGCGAGAGAGCTTAAACGTTTATATATTAGATCAGTAGCGAGAGAGCTCAAACGTTTATATATTAGATCAGTAGCGAGAGAGCTCAAACGTTTATATATTAGATCAGTAGCGAGAGAGCGCAAACGTTTATATATTAGATCAGTAGCGAGAGAGCGCAAACGTTTATATATTAGATCAGTAGTGAGATAATTAGCACACAGTAAAACTGAGGCGGTGCACCAACTAGCCTCAAGTGCAGTGGTTACAGTGAGGAGACATCGACTTCTGAAGAATGCGATTAAAGTTTGTAAGGCTGTTTCGTCTCCATACAGCTTTTGTCTCATATCTGTCTCACGAGACCAGTATTGTTCTCTCTTTTCCGGCGTGAGCGTGCAGCTTTGCAGGATGTGTTCCACGGTCATGATATACTCCCCACATGGGCACCTGTCATCTGTCCCAATCCTCATTTTGTTGTAAAGATGACTCTTGAGTCTGTTATGCCCAGTTCTCAGTCTGAAGATTATGGCTTGCTCTTCTCTAGTTAAGTGAAAGTAGCTGTCTTCTTTTCGGAAGTCGGGGTGTTGATCAGCCCATTTTACCCTGAAGTTGGCTTTAATTATGGTCTTGACCTCATTTTGTGTGATACTCAGGTCTGTTTGTGGGGAGGCTCCTCCACTCCTTGCTAGTTATGATCTGATCTAGAGGACCTATATTTAGCAGATGATATGGTACATTTGTTACAGAGTCACAGCTAAATGCAAGAGAAGTTTGATAGGGTTAAAGAAAAATTCACCAACTTGGGACTGAATAATAGTATGCGGAAAACGAAGCTCCTTAAAACTGAACATGTTTAGCAAAGAACCAATCATCCTGGAGGGAGACCGGTTGGAAGAAGTGGATACCTTGAACTATTTGAACAACACAATTGGCACACCAGGAGATACAGATGCATGGATCAGAATTGGAAAAGCAAGAGGAGAATTCCTGACACTAAACAACGTATGGATATACAGAGAAATCAAAATCCACACAACAGTTAGAATATTCAATGCTAGCGTCAAGTCGGTGCTGCTGAATGGACCGGGTACACGGAGAACGACCAAAGCCCTACAACAAAGACTCCAGACCTTCGTTCACAGATGCCTGTGAAGGATAATGGGCATAAAGTGGAAGGACATGGTGAGGAATGAAGAGCTGTAAGAAAGGAGACAACAACAGTCACTGCAACAACAATGTTTGCAGAAAAAATGGGGTGGAAAGGACATACGTGGAGGAAGGGACCGCCAACTTAGCCAGACAGGTTGTCACTTTGAATCCTAGGCGAAGAGAACGAATGATTGACTTAAAAATACACTGAGGAGAGAATGTGAGAAGAAACTACAGTTAAATGGTTACACTTGGAAAAAAAGAAAATGGAGGATCCCAGACCTTATTTGCTGGCGGGATGTTGCCAGTGGTTTAGCACCGAGAGGAGCTATAGACTTTGATTGATTGATTGTGACTAGTAAACTGAATCACAGACAATCTTATATACTCAGCCTGCCGAATCTGTTGCGGTGACTCATACATTAAGTGACATCATTAGCCCAGAAAACAGATAATGAAATGTTTCATAATATATGTTAACACTTTGAAAACACAAACATTTACAACAATAAAAGAAAAGTACAAGTTTATGTGATCAAACATGAAAGAAATGTACAAGTTTATGTGATCAAACATGAAAGAAATGTACAAGTTTATGTGATCAAACATGAAAGAAATGTACAAGTTTATGTGATCAAACATGAAAGAAAAGTACAAGTTTATGTGATCAAACATGAAAGAAATGTACAAGTTTATGTGATCAAACATGAAAGAAATGTACAAGTTTATGTGATCAAACATGAAAGAAAAGTACAAGTTTATGTGATCAAACATGAAAGAAATGTACAAGTTTATGTGATCAAACATGAAAGAAATGTACAAGTTTATGTGATCAAACATGAAAGAAATGTACAAGTTTATGTGATCAAACATGAAAGAAATGCACAAGTTTATGTGATCAAACATGAAAGAAATGTACAAGTTTATGTGATCAAACATGAAAGAAATGTACAAGTTTATGTGATCAAACATGAAAGAAAAGTACAAGTTTATGTGATCAAACATGAAAGAAATGTACAAGTTTATGTGATCAAACATGAAAGAAATGTACAAGTTTATGTGATCAAACATGAAAGAAAAGTACAAGTTTATGTGATCAAACATGAAAGAAAAGTACAAGTTTATGTGATTAAACATGAAAGAAATGTATTGCAACGGTCATTTCAATGGTGAATCATCAAGAATGCATGACAATACATTGTTTACATATAAATAAAGGCAATCTCCATGGTAACAGCAAGGCTCTGTATCAGGACAGGGAGAGAGCAGTAAGAACAACCGAAGATGTTCTGGGGTGGTTCCCCATTTCATCAGGCGTCAGACAGGGTTGCGTTCTCTCCCCCCTCCTCTTCGTCACTTATATGAATTAAATCCCACTGGAGTTGAATGCAGAACCGGAAAGTATCAACAAATTGCTATTTACAGACCACCAATGTTTGATCCACCACAATGAGCAAAACCTGCAACGTCATATTGACTCACTGTACTTAAATTGTTAAAGGTTAAAGGCCAAAGGTCAAAGGTTAAAGGGTAAAGGTTAAAGGCTAAAGATTAAAGACTAAAGACGAGGGTTCGACTTCATTGCCTCAGGTGTCCACACATCGATGGGTCTCTCTCCACAGAACGATGTCCAGCCAGCCGAGAGCACCGCACGAGCTCCGTAACTCCAGTGATGAACCCAATGATCCCAGGAAAGATTAGCCTTCTGGAAACGACCCTCCGCAGCTCGAATTCGAACCCCTCTGAACAAGAGACAACCGGCTCTATCACTTCGCCATAGAAAGGCAAGAGGGACATTCCTGACACAAAACAACATATCGAGATCCAGAGGGATCAAGTTGTACAAGGTACGACATAAATTTCAACACACAAAGAAACCAGAGGATGAGAATAGACTGAAAAAACACCACACTTAATATCCATGTAAATGAGAAAAAAATAAAACAGGTACAAGAATGTAGGTATATAGCAAGACTTTTTACTGAAGTCAGACTCGATAGAGAGATATAGACGAGTTAGCAAGATGCGAAATGTGATACCTACGAAAGGTCATCAGAAGAGAGAAAATTACAAATACGAGTATACAGGAGAAGGTTGGAACAATTCCCTGTCTAGACTATTTTGAGTAACAGTGAATGAACTAATTTAGCGACATTGTAAGAATGCCAGACCCCATTGTTCACGAAAACTTGTAAATAGATCACCAGGAAAGTGTTAGAGGTAGACCGAGGAAATAATGGATTGACAGTGTAAACGAGACCTTCTGTAAACAATTTTTTTTTTTAAACCGTTACTTTAGCCCAGAGAGAGGAGAAAGACAAATACATAACACGACTCTGGACTACAGCCCGGTAGAAGGTGAGACGACAAAAGAGGAACACAAAGCAACAGAAGAACCTGGTTCGACCCAACTGTTTTTAATCAAGTATATTTCCAGAAGGTATGGGTGGGGTGGCGGGGATCGGGATTTAAAGAAGGACGTCCTTCTTTATACCTTCCAATCAATCACTTAATCAATCAATCAAAGTCCGGCACTCCTCTCGGTGCACAGGCCACTGACAACATAGAGACAATATACAGTCCTGGGCCATTCTTTCTGCATCTCTCCAGGTGTAATAATTCTCTTCTCTATATATTTTTGGGTCCACCTCTTCCCTTCAGGATTCCATATAAGAGCCTGTCTGACTATATTTAATGGTGTCTACCGTAGCGAATGCCCTATTTTGACCCATTTTCTTCGTTTAATTTGTTGTTCCAGTGGCTGTTCTTGGCTTGATTTCTCATATGTCTGTATGTCTCGCCATGTTCTGCTATTTAATGCCCATTATCCTACAACACATCTGCTAAGTCTAGAGTCTTTGTTGTATGACCTTGGTCGTTCTCCATTTATTCAGTGATATACAACAGCACCGACTTGACACTGGCGTTGCATTTTATAACTTTATTAGGAATCTTGATTTCTCTGGATCTCTGTATGTTGTTTTGCCATTCTTATTCGGGTCCTTATATCTGCATTGATACCTCATGAAATGTCAGCTGTGCTGCCAAAATGGGTAAAGGTATCCACTTCCTCCAACTGCTCTCACTCCTGCATAATTGGTTATTTGCTGTTAGTGTTTTCTTAACTTAACTTAGATTAGCATCGTTATACTGGTTTAGAAGACTCTTCAGAGTCTGTATACAACCAGTTTCATATCCATTACTTTGCTCTGAAAGCTATGCGCGTTCAATCCATTCTTAAATGCATTAACTGTCCCTGCCTCCACTAACTCCCATGGCAATTCATTCCAATCATTCATCACTCTCCGAATAAAAAAATAAATTCTTAATATATAATCTGGACCTTTCTTTAGTTAATTTGTAGCTTTGCCCTCTTGTTCTTGTGGGTGGCTGTATTTTGATAAACTTGTTATAGTCTAATTTATCCATTCCTAGTATTAAGTCACCGCGAATGATCTTTTCTTTCCTCATAACTGTAACTCTGGAATCCCACTATCAGCTTTGTCGCTCTTTTTTGTATCCTTTCCAGCATGTTTATATCCCCTCTATGATAAGGACTCCACACCTGTATGCAGTACTCCAATCTAGGTCTAACTAAAGCTTTATACAGTTTGACTATCAATTCCTTGCTCCTATGTTTAATATTTCTTTTTACTATACCTAACATTGCATTTGCCTTTTTCACTGCTACCTACTTACTCACTCCCCTTACCTGTATGATCTATTATAACCACTAGGTCCCTGTTATTATCTATTTTTCTAATATTGTTCTCTCCCATTCTGTAATTATGTTCCATATTGGATCTACCTATGTGGATGACTGTACATTTATCTACATTAAACTCCATTTGCCAGCTTACATACCATTCTCGAATTTTATCTAAATCCGACCTCAATATATCCACTTCTGCTTTAGATGAGACACGTCTGCCTAGTTTTTGCGTCATCCGCGAATTTTGCAATCATGGATCGGATATCAATGTCAAAATCGTTTATGTATATCAAGAACAAAATTGGTCCTAAAAACTAGCCCAATTGCTTTCATTGCATTATGGACCTTAAGAAAATTATAAAAAATAAATAAATACCAAATTAAAAATCTTTAACTCCAGCGTTCAATTATTTACCTCTCAAACATGAAGAACAGAGTTTCATTATTGGTTGTCTGCACGGAATGCAGTCCTTATCCAGACTTTCAAGAAAACAGCCCGTTTAAAGGGAATCCTACTTAGAAGTGAAGTGGAGATCTTAACCAGTATGCTTTACTTGACCCTGACTAACATGTCTGTTCAGTATGCTTTACGTGACCCTGACTAACATGTCTGATCAGTATGCTTTACGTGGCCCTGATTAACATGTCTGACCAGTATGCTTTACGTGACCCTGACTAACATGTCTGATCAGTATGCTTTACTTGACCCTGACTAACATGTCTGATCAGTATGCTTTACGTGACCCTGACTAACATGTCTGATCAGAATGTTGTGCCCGAACGTGACTAGCATCTCTGAATAATATGTTTATCCCGGCCCTACCTAACATGTCCGATCTGTATTTTTTACCTGACCCTGACAAGCATGTATGATTAACATGTTACGCCTGACCCTGACTAACATCTCTGATTAATATGTTTTTGCCTGACCATGACTAACATACCCTATCAGTATTTTTTGTCGGATTTTGATAATATGTGCGATCAGTATGTTTTACCTGACCATACGTTAGTCTTCTCTCCTCAGGAGACATAAAACTAACGACTTAGCAACAAAGGAATGCTAGAAAAGCCCGCCAAATGAAACCTTCCCAAGAGGTGAACATTCCCTGTCTGTACTGTCCAAGGTTATTCCATGTCAGCATCGAGTCCTTTAGTCCTCGTCCTATAGATGGACTCACCGAACATAATCAAAATGGTTGAACAAAGAGGGTGAGTTTCATCACACCTGAGGTCGAAAAACAATCATTTTTACTTTTAGTGTTGGTGTAATGTCAATTATATATAATCAACGTATAGGAATGTTTTTTTCATGTAAAAAGTGCGGAGTTCAAGTCGTACTGCCGGCAGCTCTATTAATGCAGCTGTACATGGGTACATGTCTATGACTAGTGACGGATAAAGGCAGCGAGGAAGGGAACTTGCCACCCCACCTGACAAAACTGTGGCTTAGTAGGACTTTACTACTTCATCCCGGACGGCAGTGTCTGCTAAGGGCCTACTTTTACATGTACCTATATGAATGTTGAATACAGACAATTGGTTTAACATGAAGAAGTTAAGAGTCCCACGGACAGCTAAGAACATACACGAGGATGTACGGATGAAGACCTTTCGTAAATACGACAAATTATATAAAATAACAAAAATAACTTGGTTTTGGTTGTTGATATGAGAAGAACGTTTTAACAATAAGCAATAGCGGAGGGGATGGGGGAGGTTGGGGGGGGGGGGGGGGGGCATAAATCGAGCGAAATCTTAATAAACCCGGTTTGAAATCGCTTCGAATCCATTCTGACTGAGCTTGTCTGGATTTTTTTCGGTAGACCCAGTGGTCTCGAGGTAAGGTGTTCGCATCTAGTGCTGGAGGTCGCGGGTTCAAACCACGGTGGAGACACCGGGATTTTTCATGTGGATCATCCGGTAAATATTTCCCCTGATCTCTGAGTAGTGAGATCAGACACCCGTGTGCAGTAGCGCGAACGTTAAAAATACATAAGCAGTTGGAAATCGAAAAGAGTAGGCTTAACGGCCGAAGCTCGGACAATATTTAAGTTAAAAATCTACTCAAATTATTCTAGGGATTCTCGGCCCACAGAGAACATGTCGCAAAAAGGTACTGTGTGTCTATAACATCAGGTCTTGGTTATGTGGTTAGCGGAGCGGCTTAGATGGCTCCTGACAGGCTGCGGGTCTACCTTGCTCTAATGTACGCTTCCACCTTCACCAGTCCCAAGAATAGGCGATCTGATATTCCAAGGGCTAAGAGAAGCTGGGATTGACCTGGCAAGGAGATCACACCTCCCCATGGCGTCTAACGACATAAGTGGACTGCAGATAGATATATAGATGACAACTTCTCCGCGTACAGAAAGGATTGGAAAAACTACTGTCCTGCAAAACTGGGGAACACATTACAAATAGGTACACACACGCATCCATACACTGATCAATTCATCATGATATATCACAGAGGACTACTGTCTATGGTGAAAATAGAAGTGAATTCACCGCTATAATCCAAAAAGGCAAACCCTAAACACACACACAATAGGAACAAAGGGACAGAGGGGACCCAAAGAAAAAATACTACACTCTTAATCATCTTGGTATGGAAGACGATCAACAGGTTAACTGAGAAACATATTTATAGACAGCAAGCTTGTTGGTGTAGGATCGTTCCTTGATTGAGAATAAAATATTACGACCTTAAGGATCAGGGTATATGGTGATTTTAGGGGTGGTGGTGGTGATAGTGGTGGTGGTGGTGATAGTGGTGGTGGTGATAGTGGTGGTGAAAGTGGTCGTGGTGGTGATAGTAGTGGTGATAGTGGTGGGGGCGATGGTGGTAACGATAGTGGTGTTGGTGGTAATAGTGGTCGTGGTGATAGTGGTGGTGGCGATGGTGGTAACGATAGTGGTGGTGGTGGTGATAGTGGTCGTGGTGGTGGTAATGGTGGTGATAGTAGTGGTGGTGGTGGTGATAGTGGTGGTGGTAACAGTGGTGGTGATGGTGGTGGTGGTAGTGATAGTGGTGGTGATAGTAGTGGTGGTGGTGGTGGTGATAGTGGTGATGGTGGTGATGACAGGGGTGGTGATGTTAATGGCGGTGATGGTGATGACAGTGGGGATGATGGGGATGATAGTGTTGGTGATGGTGATGATAGTGGTGATGGTGGTGTTTTGTGGTGGTGGTGATGGTGGTGTTTTGTGGTGGTGGTGTGATGGTGAGAGTGATGGTGGTGATGGTGAGAGTGATTGTGGTGTTTTGTGGTGGTGGTGATGGTGAGAGTGATTGTGGTGTTTTGTGGTGGTGATGATGGTGGTGTTTTGTGGTGGTGGTGTGATGGTGAGAGTGATGGTGGTGATGGTGAGAGTGATTGTGGTGTTTTGTGGTGGTGGTGATGGTGAGAGTGATTGTGGTGTTTTGTGGTGGTGGTGATGGTGAGAGTGATGGTGGTGATGGTGAGAGTGATGTGGTGTTTTGTGGTGGGGGTGATGGTGAGAGTGAAAGTGGTGTTTTGAGGTGGTGGTGATTGTGAGAGTGATGGTGGTGTTTTGTGGTGGTTGTGATGGTGAAATATATGGTGGTGATGGTGAGAGTGATAGTGGTGTTTTGTGGTGGTGGTGATGGTGAGAGTGATGGTGGTGTTTTGTGATGGTGGTGATTGCGAGAGTGATGGTGGTAATTTGGGGTGGTAGTGAGGGTGAGAGTGATTGGGGGTGTTTTGGGGTGGTGGTGCTGGTGAGAGTGATGGTGGTGTTTTAGGGTGGTGGTGATGGTGAGAGTGATAGTGGTGTTTTTGGGTGGTGATGATGGTGAGAGTGTTTGTGCTGTTTTGGGGTGTTGGTGATGGTGAGAGTGATGGTGGTGTTTTGTGGTGGGGGTGATAGTGAGAGTGATGGTGGTGTTTTGTGGTGGTGGTGATAGTGAGAGTGATGGTGGTGTTTTGTGGTGGTGGTGATAGTGAGAGTGATGGTGGTGTTTTGTGGTGGTGGTGATGGTGAGAATGATGGTGGTGATAGTGAGAGTGATGGTGGTGTTTTGTGGTGGTGGTGATAGTGAGAGTGATGGTGGTGTTTTGTTGTGGTGGTGATGGTGAGAATGATGGTGGTGATAGTGAGAGTGATGGTGATGTTTTGTGGTGGTGGTGGTGATGGTGAAAGTGATGTGAGAGTGAAGGTTGTGTTATGGGGGGGGGGGTGGTAGTGGTGAGAGTGATGGTGGTGTTTTGTGGTGGTAGTGATGGTGATAGTGATGTGAGAGTGATGGTGGTGTTTTGGGGTGTTAGTGATGGTGAGAGTGATGGTGGTGTTTTGTGGTGGTGGTGATGGTGAGAGGGATGGTGGTGCTGGTAGTGATGGGGCCAAAGGAGATGCTGTTGTTGGTAGTATTGATGATGATGAAGGAAGAGATGATGACGATAATAATTATGATAATGAAACTGGTGATGAGGATGGTAATGACGTTGATGAGAATGAAACATCTCGTACAGTGGATCGAACATAACTCTCATCTTGGCTGTCATGTACTTCTTCTTTACGCAGCATACTATCAAACCGGAAGTTAAGCCCTAACAGGACGCTTGCGCCAAGTTGTGCGCACATACAGAGGCAACTTCTATAGAATAGTGAGAGTGATGATGGTGTTTTGTAGTGGTGGTGATGGTGAGAGTGATTTTGGCGTATTGCGGTGGTGGTGATGGTGAGAGTGATGGGGGTGTTTTGTGATGGTGGTGATCGTGAGAGTCATGGCGGTGTTTTGTGGTGGTGGTGATGGTGAGAGTGATTGTGGTGAAATATCTTTTACATGATATAGCTCCATACACAACCTTCATCAGTCGCCTTCTCCGACATGCGTGATAGATTAGAGTGGACATTGTCGTTTTTCGCCAGATACTCCGGTTAAAAAATCCGCACTTTTATTGTGGAATAGTTTTAGTTCATTTTACGACTACTGTTATCTGTAGTCTTATGAACCTCTTCATTCTATCATGTCTTTATTATCCGTTCTTGATCAGTACTCTGTATTGTATATGTTAATCGTTGTTGTCATTTGATGCGCAGATTCACCTGTTTTGATGTCTGTCCCCGACGAATACCTTTTGGTTCGAAATATAATGCTTTATTTCGTTTCTGATTAGACGCCTTATTTCAACTGGGGATCAAACGAGTAGATGTTTATATTCCGTAAAGGTACGCTCAAAGTCTGTTCATTGTCGCCTTCATGTTGTTTCCGGAATAGTTCTGGAATAATGCGGATAAAGTTTTTGTTCAACCCACAGTAGATAATCGGGTCAATGACATGCGATGTTTTGGCTGCCAAAGCTGGGATGGCTGATACTGAAGGGGATAGCTCCCAGTGACTGGAGTATGTCTTGATCATTGCTACCACAGCGTATGGTGTCCAGCACAGCATGAAGCTGACGCACATGATGATAGTAATCTGAAGAGAAAACGTAGCAGATGTAGTAGCACTTGTTGTAGTAGTGGTTGCAGTAGTGGTGGTAGTAGTAGTGGTAGTAGTAATAGCAGTAGTAGTAGTAGTGGTAGAGTAGTAGTACCAATAGTAGCAGTAGTGGTGGTAGTAGTAGTAGTGGTAGAGTAGTAGTAGTAATAGTAGCAGTAGTGATAGTAGCAGTAGTGATAGTAGTAGTGGCTGTAAAGTATTAGTAGTAATAGTAGCAGTAGTTGTATTAGCAGCAGTAGTAGTAGTAGTGGTAGTGGTAGTAGTAGTAGTTGTTGTGATAGTCGTAACAATAGTAGCAGTAGTAGTGGTGGTAGTATTAGTTATTAGTAGTTGTTGTAATTGTGGTAGATGTAGTGGTAGTAGTAGTAATATTAGTAGTTGTAGTAGTAGTAGTAATAGTAGTATTACTAGTAGTAGAAGTACTAGGGGGCGCGTTAGCTCAGTTCATAGCGATAAATTCGAAATTTATTGGGGTAACAGTGTGCAACGGTTCGAATCCCGTTGGGAGATTTAACAAAATCTGGTTCGTGATTTTAATAGGGTACCGGTTCTCCAGTCAACCCAGCTATAAATGGGTACGTGACGCATGAGTTAGGAAAAGTAAAAAACAGCAAGCAAGGGCACTAGCCACCCTTCCTCTCAAAGGCTGCAACTTAGTACAATTGAGTGTTCAAAAACTATTTTTCCAACCAGTGGTTAATTCAGCTGAATTTTCACTTTACTTTACTTGCGCCACTTAGCGGAGTAGTTAGCGAGCTGGCTTCGCTTCTGTGTGGTCCCCAGTTGAGGTGAATATGTTTTCTCAGACCGCAACGGCACCCGGGTCTAGTCAGCCTTAAATGTGTACCGGTTCAGTCCGGGAAGTAAAAGCGGCGAGGGAGAGGAGATGGCTGCCGCTTTCATATAGCCGAGCCTTTGAAATGTGAGTTCGCTAACACATCACACCCCTACGGCAGTAATGCTATGGGTTTCTTACTTTACTTTACTTTTACTTACTTTAGGAGTAGTAGTAGTAGTAGTAGTAGTAATAGTAATAGTAATAGTAAACGTAGTAGGAAATACTAACATATAATTATGATCAAATACAAAAGGAGACAACTCTGCGAGATCTGAGAAATGTAAATGTGATGGATCAGTTATCTTTCAAATTGTCTGCTCATCTGTATAATTAACAGATCAAATCCCCGTTTGCTTCCTGATAGACCACAGCATTATGAAAGAAGGATACGTAGCTGGCAACATCTACAGTGAGAGGCAGGTACTCTCACCACCCTTTCCACTCAGATGAAAATTATGGTATGTTTATATAATGCCCTTCTTTCAGTATGCCAATAAAAATAATGCAAAGACAAAGACTGCATACGTTTTTTGTAAATTTTGGTGCAGGATTTGTTTAGAAAAGGTAACTTCAGTGAGCGGTCGAACTCCATTAAGGGTTAAAATGGACAAACGGACAGAGTAGAAGATGAAGTATGAATAAAAGAAAACAAGCTGACCAAAAAGAGGAAGACAAATAAGAAGAGGCTGATGATTAAGGTGATGAAGAAGAAAGAAAAAGCAGAAGTAGCAAAACAAAGATTCAGGAGAAGCAAAATCAAGTAAAGAAGAAGAAGAAGAAGAAGAAGAAGAAGAAGAAGAAGAAGAAAAACGAAGAAGAAGAAGAAGTAAAATAAGAAGAAGAAGAAGAAGAAGAAGAAGAAGAAGAAGAAGAAGAAGAAGAAGAAGAAGAAGAAGAAGAAGAAGAAGAAGTAAAAGAATGAAAATAGGAAAAAAGAGTGACAATGAGTCTACCTTAAGCAGCCTCATCTCTTTTCTCTCCCACACTCGCATCTCGTTGTTCCCAGATGCCCATTGTACTCGACTGTGCCTCGTTCTGATAACAAGGTACAGGATGCGGAAGTAACTATAGCACATTGTACCAGCTGGAACGGCCAGACATCCAATGAAAGCCGCGGTCACAAAAGATTTGTCTGGCTTATCCCATCTGTAACAAATGAATGAAATTATTTAACGATTGTCTGTTCATAGCCTACTTTAACGGTCTGACTCACGGGAAAAACCCCTAACGCGTAACATTCCACCGCGGACTAAATAACGGAACTCATAGTCTGCCAAGATTTATAATCAATCCATGTTCCACACAGAGAAATAAAACAAAATTACTGTACAAAACACAACAAATCACGAGTGATCCTTTCACAGTATCGTTCCCTGCAGCGAACTGCAAATTTATTTTCGTTTCTCGAACATGCTATTATAGTTGCACTGATAGTTGATACATGAAAGTTCCGTCCTTTAGTTAGCCTAAGATTGGTTTTTCCATGAATCAGAAGCCATGTTTCAACAGTAGGCTGTGGTCTGTTGGATGAAGACACCGAAATAGATAAATCAGCAATCCACAGACTGCATAGTTTCCACATCAACCGAGCTTCGAGCGGAGTGGAACGCATGAGAGGACAGAGCAAGAGAGTGTACAACCAGCGAGGTCCAGGGACTATCAGCAGCCAGATACTGCACTATTTGCTGAGAGCAACTGAGCACCTACGGGTGTGTCCGGAGTGCAGTGGCGTCGATTTTTAGAAACAGAAGCAGAAATGGTAAGTGCGTAGGCTTTAAGTCAGGGTGAAAGAATCTGCAAAATACTGACCAAAGCTCAAGTCGTGAACCAGAAAACATATTTACAGAAACCTGGTATCGGTACTGTTATTCACAAAGTGTTGAGATTTCATCATCTTCTTCCCCTTTTTCTTCTTCTTCTCCTTCTTGTTCTGCTTCTTTCTTCTTCTTCTCTTTTTTGTTCTTCTTTCTTCTTCTGCGTTCAGGATTTTTGACCATGCTAGATCTGCTAGGACGAGGAGCACAGCCATCTCCAGATCTGTGTGGCAGCCCATCAGCTTCTGCTTCCCAGATGCTTCATCTGACCCTGATCGGCATCGTAGACCTCTTCCTACTGGGCAGCCCTGTAGGATATGTTTGGGGGTGGGAGGCGGGGGAGTCTGGACTAGAGTTCACATAGACACTCACTTGATTGTGATATCTTGAACCGATGTAGGTGGTTCAATAGTCTGTAGTGGCCTGTTCTCATGTGAAAGATGGTGGTTTGTTGGTGAATGGGAACCATGAGAAATGGGTGCTGAGAATGCTAAGAGAGATCTTTCATTGCACTACAGGCATGATGATCGTAGTCCACTATTCCCCCCCCCCCCCCACCCACTTACGATGTAAAAACAGTTACACCAAACCAACAACAAGAGAAAATACCTGATGATTGACGAACTCGCTTGTACAACGAAACAAATAAAGCAGATACAAATCGTCTGGAGAGCGACTCGTCACTAAAGTACATGATTAGGCGCACAGGAAGTTCAACTCTTGAGTTGCAACAAGTAATTAGCATTTGGTCAACAACTTTCTCAAGTAAAACATAATACTACAGATACACTCCTGGGAAAATGCACAACGGAACTTACATCAATGTGCAGGATGTCTTGTAAGGCTCAGGTCCGTACTCCCCCCATCCCAGAAGAGGACAGGAGGCCCAGAACAAGGCGTACACCACGCTGAAGACGATGAGGCACACAGCTGTTTGCCACGAGTGATGTCGTGCTGGTGGGAGACATAAAGATGGTACTTGTTAGTAATATTGTGATTTGTGTTGTACTGTTTTCTTTGCGTCTAATGGCCAGGACTTACAACTTCATCACGAATTTTAAAATGGGGCTGCTTCCAAAAGGGAGGCGATCATGCTATGTCAAGAATCCGAACACGGCAATTTAAGTTGTAAGCCGTGTGACTAACTGTTTCGCCACTCCAGTGACCCCTTTTCTTCCTCTTCTTCTTCTTCTTCTTCTTCTTCTCCATTTTCCTTATCTTCTTCTTCTTCTTCTTCTTCTTCTTCTTTTTCTTCTTCTTCTAGTTCTACGGCGTTCGACTTGATTAGGATCTTCTGTCGTAATTTACAGCGAGGCTGCGATATATCCCCCTTTCGGTCCGACACATCCGATTTCAGCCGAGTTATCTGGTACATGGTTTACCTTTCTTTTGCATCGGTGTTCTGTTAGCCAGACTACACTAGTGCAGCCTGTTTCCAGTGCCACCCCTTACAGGCTGAATAGGGTCTTGATCATCTGTAGGTCGCTGACCCTGATGTAACTAGCCAGCTATGAGTTGCTTACTGCTGTTAGCTCATTCATTGTGCCGTTATTTGGGCGCCAATGTTTAATATGAGAGAACACGAGTGGTTTCTGTGTAGAAAGGGGATGGGCAGCATGACTGCTAGATACGAAGACAGGACCCATGCAACGAAAAGAACATATTCTCTTCTTTATTTCGTAATTCGCTCTCAATCCAGCTACCAAGCCCTGAAAATGGCTTTACATGATGTAGTCCGGAGAATGGAATGTGTTGTGTCGTATTCCCATCTTACAGTTAGACGCATCCGACTTCAGCCAGGCATTTTTGTGTATCGGGTTAGTCTTCCCTCTTCGATCCATTCTTCTTAGCCAGTTTGCCCTTCTGTAACTTGTTATTCGGGATCACCAGGTCAAGGTGGATAAGGGTCTTGGCCCTGACCTTCGCAGTCAGTTTTGGGTTGATGGCCCTGACCCTTTCAGTCAGTTTTGGGTTGATGGCCCTGATCTTCTCAGTCAGTTTTGGGTTGATGGCCTTGACCCTTTCAGTCAGTTTTGGGTTGATGGCCCTGACCCTTTCAGTCAGTTTTGGGTTGATGGCCCTGACCTTCGCAGTCAGTTTTGGGTTACTGGCCCTGACCCTCACATTCAGTTTTCCTGAGAGTGTCTTGCAACCTGATCCTGAGAGTTAGGCACCTTGTCCTGTCACCTGATCCTGAGAGTTAGGCACTTTGTCCTGCTACCTGATTTTGAGAGTTAGACACATTGTCCTGTCACCTGATCATTAAGCAGCCTATGTAGACAGCTCAGGTGAAAACGATTGAGCTGTCTCGCATGTTTGCTAGGTACTGTCCATATTCCATAAATCTCATGTAGTATACACATCCAACCGGCATCTCGGTTTGACAAGAAAAGAAGGACAATACCCTCCTAGCATGTCGTTAAACATGGCCAAAGAGAGTTGTGGATGGGGCTAACTTCATCATGCTGTTGAGAGTGAAAAGTCGTCAGGGTCAGGGGAATCATATTGATCAATACCCTCATCTCATGTCTCAGTTCGATCTCCTAACACACACAGCCGGCTGTTCCTACAAGGTGGTATCGATCGAGTATTCTCCATAATGGCTTGCTTGCATATTGTTGTTGATGATATTGTTATTGTTATTGTTATTGATATTGATATTGTAATTGTTATTGTTATTGATATTGTTATTGTTATTGATATTGTTATTGGAAACTACTCGTACTGAATTAATTTAAACTCGTGATGTAACTTTGCTGGCGGGTTACAGTGGTCCTTCATACATCTCGAAGATTACTTGAAAAAGCTGACCTGCGTACTCCTGGCCGTAGTGTAGTATGAGTTATCCCAGAGGCGCACTATTATGGGAATGCCTGTTTTTATTCCCACATGTTTGGCCAGATTTCTGTATCTCAGCTGTTTCTAGACTAGCGACGTGAACATGAGGTGATAGTCTGCATCAGTATGTATCAGCATACATGACGCTAGTAGTCTCTCTAACAGCCTCATTGTGTATACCATTTCTAAGAAACTTTCACTACAATTGCTTGGATGCAGGTCATTTGTAGTTGTAACTATTCTCCGCTTGAAAAGAAGAATGAATGATAATGATAAAAGATACTGGATAAACAGTTAAAAACATGATATACTATACCGGAGTAACAGTTAAAACACGACATACGATACTGGAGTGACAGTTTAAACACGAAATACGATACTGGAGTAACAGTTAGAAACAAGATAAGCGATACTGGATAAATAGTTAAACACACGATATACCATACTGGAGTAACAGTTAAAACACGATATACGATACTGGATCAACAGTTAAAACACGATATACGATGCTGGAGTAACAGTTAGAAACAAGATAAGCGATACTGGAGTAACAGTTAAAACACGATATACGATACTGGATCAACAGTTAAAACACGATATACGATGCTGGAGTAACAGTTAAAACACGAGATACGATACTGGATCAACAATTAAAACACGATATACTATACTAAGACAACAGTTAAAACACGATATACGATACTGGAGCAACAGTTAAAACACGAAATACGATACTATATAAACAGCTTAAAACACGAAATACAATACTGGAGTAACAGTTAAAACAGGTTTTCCTGAAGATTGAAAGAAGTTGAAAATAATGTAGGATATCAGATCAGATAGGGGATTAAGATGCTGAGCAGCGCATGAGCCTCAGTGGTCAGCGACCCATAGCTGACTGCTAGCGTCAGGGCCAGCCAACCAGAGCTGCCAAGACCCTTCTACACCTCCACGCGGTGATCCTGGATAATAGGCTGCAGCAGGGCAGACTGACTAAGGAGAAGGGATCGAAGAGGGAATGCTAACCCGTTACTAAAAAATGCTTGCTGAAGTCGGATGTGTTGGACCGAAAGGTGCAAATATTGCAGTCAAGCTGTAAACTACGACACAACGCATTCCGTTCTCTGGACTACATTCTGCTACTTAAGCCCTTTCATGGTTTAGTAGTGGGAGATTGAGAACGAACGAAGAAGAAGAAGAAGAAGAAGATCAGATAGTAAAGGTTTTCTTGATGAATCTGAGCCCTAATCTGCATTTAAAGGGGAGAGAGGTTCATAATCTCGGTACGACATGTGTTGTTTCCTGCCGGAATTTAAACCAAAAAGCCTAGCCTGCACACTACACGGTGGCTTGCAGTACAATCGACATTTATTCCTCATCTCAACAAATCTTTTAGTTGAATCCCATCGGTATTCTGTTCTTAAGACTCGACCTTAGTTGGAGGGACACGGAAAAACAGAGAGCTTGACACGGACAGATACGGCAAACCTGACACAAACATTGGTTTAACACACTTCTCGCGGTCCCCATCATAAGGCAGTGGAGTACTCGACTACATCTGAAAGTCTGTAGGATTTTTGGTCGATACGATACGCAGGAACGCAACCTCAGCAGTTGGATATGTTAGTGGTTGATCGACGAAATGGACCTTTGACGCCTGCGCAAACATTATTATTGTTATTATTATTATTATTATATTACAAAAACATATATTGCAGTGTTATCACCCAGGAGGCAGGTATTGATAGACTTCAAAATTTCTTAACCATAGATGATGTGCTGAAAACTGGGTACTTGCGGGAGCATGATAACAGCTCTCTTGTTACTAGGAACCCTGACATGACCATTACAGTAGAATCCCACCAACCCCTGGGTTGTGAAACCTTAACAGCGGTTACCCGCTCGTTCTTTAGCCAGTCCTTCTGTGCCTTCTGAAGTAAGATTTGGGCGTCTGATACGATGACTGCCCTTGTTCAAGACGCAGTTTCTTACAACCAACACATCCTCTACAGACTAAACCTGGAAACGCTGCATTGAATGATGGAAAGTATTGACACGGGTTCCCTGGATCGAGTTATGTGAGAAACATCCGCATGAATATCCTATGACTTACGCAACGTGGAAGTCACTAAATAGACTTTGAAATGGTGAATCACGATGATAGAAAGACATAAAAAAGATGGGGATAGAGGGATGATGAAACATGCGAATGTGGAGTAATACAAGACCAGAACAATTTGATGATCTGCCCAAACTTCGCGGAGACTAGTTTGGACGACCAAGTAAGTGGCAACGACAGTGCAATTCATGTGGCTGAACACTGGAAGAATAATATGTGACATGGTACCGTGGACAAGGAAAGTAAGTTCAATGATAGCCATATCAGAGCTAGGTCACAGCCTTCATCTCGTATGATACCAGAGGTTGGTTCCCTGTACGCCATTCAACGCTGAGCAACAAGCTGACCTCTTAACTGGGAATTGTCAACCTGAAATTCCCACCGTTTAGCATCATTCCATCGGTATCAATTACAAAGTCATTATCCTGCGTGTTTTTTTTTTTTTTTTTGCTTAGATGTTTGCCTCACTAGTTTCTACTGGCGGAGGCGCGCCATTTTCCACCCCAGACCGTAGTCAATTGGGCGATATCAGGACGCATAAACCAGTGCTTGGATGCATGTGTGCATCTGTATGTACCTATGCTAGGTTTGTGCGCCCTCAGAAGCTAGCCCAACCAAAGTGCAATGGAAGGGCTTTACCACGAGGGCGCGTGTGAAAGTTGTGCAAGGGTGTGACTGTAGGACAGAGTCAAATGAAACAGAGTGAGGTGAGAAGAGAGAGTAGGGGAAGAGTGGCCCCCAGGGTGAGATCATATGCTCTACCTTATCCTGCGTGTTAGAACTTATCTGCACAATAACCTGGAGCTTTGCTTCCCATTTCACCACCCTCTGGACTTCTTTCCTAGCGTTGTAATGGCTTTATGGTAATATCCTATTCCGTAATCTGTGTGGACCTATTCCTCTCCTTTGACTATTGCCTCATTGTCTACCCCATCTTCCTGTCAACAACTCGCACACATACCTTGATCTTTACCAATTAACTGAACTCAAATTTGTATTTCTAGTAGATTAGATATGTTTAGAAAGAGAATATGTCGCAAAAAAGAGTACAGTGTTGCTATAACATCATATCTTGGTTATGTGGAAGCATAGATGTGCCTGACAGGCTGCGGGTCTACCTTGCTCAAATGTACGCTTCCACTATCATTAGTCCCAAACAATAGGCAATCGCATATTCCAGGGGCTACCAACTTAACGGTTGGTAGATAGTAAGATTGATCTGGAAAGTCACCAGCAGATTTTTGCCTGACATACAATAACAAACGCACACCTCTCCATAACACTTAACGACACGATTGGACTGAAGCCAGACAGACTAATTTAGAAGACTCTGCAGAGTCTGTATGCAACCATTTCCTTCTACTTCACGTGATCTAAAAATAACAATGTGCATACACAATATTTTAATGCATTAACTCACCCTTCCCTCACTATTTCCTGTGGCAATGCATTCCAAGCATTCAAATTCCCTGACTAAAAAAATCATTCCTAATATCTAATCTAGGCCTTTCTTTAACTAATCTATATCTCTACCTCTTGTTCTTGCAGCCGGTTGTACTTTGGAAAAACTTGTTGTAGTCTAATTTCTCCTTTCTCTTGATTATCTCATCAACCTTTTTTAAATAAGCTCGAATTCGTCTCTTTTCTTAACACTGTAACCCGATTTTTCTGAAGATTTTCTCATAAATATAATTCTGAAACCTCATTATTTTTTTGATTTTTTTTTTTGCGTTCGCCTTATTTCTCTAATCCCCAAGGTGGTGTGCGTTGCACTGCGTTTTTATTTTGCGCCTGTCGGCCCAGTGCATCCGACTTCAGCATGCATTTTTATGTAAGGGTCTGCTTCCTCCTGCCTTTTCTAAGGGTTTGCTTCCCCGAGGTAACGGCTGGTGCTGTGATGGGGATTGAACCCAGCACCTTGTGGTTGTGAGCCGTGTCACTTAACCACTAGGCCACGCCGTCCCCTAAACCTCATTATAATTTGTGTCGCTCTACTTTGTATTCTTTCTCTCGTGTTTATATCCCTTTTAAGAAAAAGGACTTCACACCTGAACCCATAACTGTAATCTAGGTCTAACTAATGCTGTAGACAGATGACTATCACTTCGTTGGTCCTATGTTTAATGTTTCTTTCTATCAAACCTAACCTTTCGTTTGCCTTTGTACTGCTACCTGGACTTGCTGACCTGTATATGTTATAAGCACATGTCGTAGCGCGTCCATCTTAACAGTCCTCAGTCTCCCTCAAGTCCGTTACCCTCCCTCTTAGCGATTAGTCATCAGTCTCCATCTAGTCCATTACCCTCCCTCTTAGCGAGTAATCATCAGTCTCCCTCAAGTCCGTTACCCTCGCTCTTAGCGAGTAGTCAACAGTGTCCCTCTAGTCCGTTACCCTCCCTCTTAGCGAGTAGTCATCAGTCTCCCTCTAGTCCGTTACTCTCCCTCTTAGCGAGTAGTCATCAGTCTCCCTCTATTCCGTTACCCTCCCTCTTAGCGCGTCCATCTTAACAGTCACCAGGCCCCCATCTAGTCCGGTACCCTCCCTCTTAGCGCGTCCATCTAACAATTATCAGTCTCCCTCTAGTCCGTTACCCTCCCTCTTAGCGAGTAGTCATCAGTCTCCCTCTAGTCCGGTACACTCCCTCTTAGCGCTTCCATCTAACAATCATCAGTCTCCCTCTAGTCCGGTACCCTCCCTCTTAGTGCGTCCATCTAACAATCGTATAATATCTAGTCTAACCCCGAACCATTCTCATACCTCATTCCTGCCGCGTTCTGTTTCACACTCTGATCTTTGTGGACGCCGGCAATTGAAATCGACTCCGCAATGATGGCGTTTTTAAGGGTGTCAATAAATCCGCTTTGTCACTTCCATAAGCCTCTATCATCATTCTGTCTTGATATGCGTCAAATCTGATTTGATGCGTCGTAATACGCGTTGCATCTATAACTTATTCTTCCCTACTGGTTAAATAAATTATTTTAGTACACGAGAGATCATTTGGCGCCCGTATGAGAATCTTGTGCCATATGTAAGTGTGTGATGCTACATCTTGTCCCATATGTGTGTGCGTGATGCTACATCTTGTCCAACATGTATGTGCTTGATGCTACATCTTGTCCCATATGTAAGTGTGTGATGCTACATCTTGTCCAACATGTATGTGCGTGATGCTACATCTTGTCCAACATGTATGTGCGTGCTGCTACATCTTGTCCCATATGTAAGTGCGTGATGCTACATCTTGTCCAACATGTATGTGCGTGATGCTACATCTTGTCCCATATGTATGTGCGTAATGTTACATATAACCATCCAATTTAGTTTAGACCACTCAACCAATAACTATATTCCTC
This sequence comes from Ariolimax columbianus, assembly GCA_036924085.1. NCBI lineage: Eukaryota > Metazoa > Mollusca > Gastropoda > Stylommatophora > Arionidae > Ariolimax > Ariolimax columbianus. The sequence goes on from JAVGWX010000012.1 coordinate 80,034,289, forward strand.
TCCCCGCTTATTGTTTATACATATATATATAAGCCCTTCTATCCCCTGTAGAGCACACGTCTTCCACTGACACATGCCAAGTCTGTATGACTTTCGCTATTATCTTCAATATATGCCACATTTGTTGTGGCTCTCTTATGGTTTTCTCAAGCTCTTATTCTATCTCTCGCCTTTCACATTCCAGAACAACGACTGTCTTGCGATTTTATACTCATAATCACTGCGCCAAAGCAAGCACGTCCAAAACCTTCTCTCATTATCATGTCTAAAGATAGAACAAGTAAATGTCTCTTTAAATGTTTTTCGGTACACATATGTATTTTGTATTGCTTCTGTTACTACAGGAATGCAATTCTTTTTCATTTTCGTGTTTTTTGGGGGAAATTTGTGTGTTTGCGTTTCTGTAAAAATGTATTGGTGTCTTTGTTTTTTATGAAATGTTTGATGCGTTCGTCTTTGTCGTTCATCTCTTGATCACGTCTATTTCTCGTAATGAGATCAAGAACATCAGGTCGCTTTTGAACAGACAGACGAGTTCAACTTTTTGGGGAAATCCCTAACCACTACTCGATGTAAAAATTGAAGAAGTCGTCGGTGAAGAAATCGTGATGAACGATGATCATTTTCAAAGATGAAAGTTGCGGATCTGGCTGTCGAATCAAGTTTAGATAAATGAACCACGTTTTTTGGTAAACGTTTTTGAATGACCTGTCCAGTATTTGCCAAAATTTGATAGATAGACAGATCGAACTAGAAGAGGCTGTGTACAAAATGTCAGCTCTCTAGACTAGGGAGAAGTTGGTTAAAATAGGAGAAATAGAAGTCCAGGCAAACGGACAACGGCCATTTCAAGTTAAATAACGATGCCTATTACCAGTCGAACAGAAGAGAGCAGGTCGTGGTCTTCAGACTTCGCACGGGCCACAATAGACTGAGGTACCACCTATTCAACAAATTGAAGATAGGTGGCACTGACGAATGCCCGTGTGGTACCGGGAAAATGACCGTTAAACATTTGCTGCAAAACTGCCCGACATACGAGGATCAGAGAGAGCAGATGTGGCCATCACCAGTGGCAACACTAGACAAGCTCTATGGCAGTGTCGACAGCCTCAGGATGACGGCTGCTTTTTTCGAAAAAATAAAGGTTGATGTCTGACTGCGTACGATGAAGAAGAAGAAGAAGTTAAATAAAAGCTTATAAGAAGATCCACTGTAACCTGCTACCAGAAAAATATCAACATTAATGGCGAACCCAGTTAGAATATATTTACAACAACAACAAACGAAGGGTAGTGGTGAGAGCTATTAAGAAGCATGCCTGTGGGATAGACGACTCACCAAAGTTAGGCTGTGTAATGATGATGAGGCGGCTGAAGCTCATGACGGCCAGGGTTGTCATGCTGTTCACACCGAAGAAGAAGCCCATAAAACCATTCCACTGACAACCTGATGATAGAAAAAAGTAAAGTAAAGTAACCTATAGCCTTACTGCCGTAAGGGTGTGAGGTGTTAGCGATCTCACATTTAAAAGGCTTGGCTATATGAGGGCGGTAGCCATCTCCTCTCCATCGCCGCTTTTACTTCCCAGACTGAACCGGTACCCATTTAAGGCTGGGTCGACCGGGGAGCCATTGGCCCAACTGGCGAATGAGCCCCGAACCACTAACATGCGAAGCTAGCGCGCTAACCACTGCGATACGCGGCTCCCTCCATGAAAGAAACAGACGGGTATTTCTCGTCACTGGTTGAAGATTTCTGTTGGGTAAATGGTAACGGTCATGTCATCCTTCTCTGTGCATTCTCCTTGTTGAGTAACAGTTGTAGTTTGCAAGTCCAGCCTTCTCTGTGCATTCTCCTTGTTGAGTAACAGTTGTAGTTTGCAAGTCCAGCCTTCTCTGTGCATTCTCCTTATTGAGTAACAGTTGTAGTTTGCAAGTCCAGCCTTCTCTGTGCATTCTCCTTGTTGAGTAACAGTTGTAGTTTGCAAGTCCAGCCTTCTCTGTGCATTCTCCTTATTGAGTAACAGTTGTAGTTTGCAAGTCCAGCCTTCTCTGTGCATTCTCCTTGTTGAGTAACAGTTGTAGTTTGCAAGTCCAGCCTTCTCTCTGCATTCTCCTTGTTGAGTAACAGTTGTAGTTTGCAAGTCCAGCCTTCTCTGTGCATTCTCCTTGTTGAGTAACAGTTGTAGTTTGCAAGTCCAGCCTTCTCTGTGCATTCTCCTTGTTGAGTAACAGTTGTATTTTGCAAGTCCAGCCTTATCTGTGCATTCTCCTTGTTGAGTAACAGTTGTAGTTTGCAAGTCCAGCCTTCTCTATACATTTTCAGACATCAACTTGATTATATATTCCAGAGAAAAATGTGGTCCGTCTAAGGCTATTGGTGTCTCCACAGAGCTTGTCCAGCAATGGTGCTGGGGCTGCTGTATGTGCTTTTTCTGTTTCTTGTGTTGAATACTTTTTTTCAGGATGTCTTCAGCAGTTCTTCAACAAAGAAAATAGGTCACAAATTATTATTTAACAAAAAAACTAAATGAGATACAACCTTGAAAACTATTTCCTCTTGTTTCTCAACATTCTCTCTAACAATATTAATACTGTTATGTCGACACTTATCTGCTCAACTTATCTACCCCAGCCTCCCCGATGTTTCTATCACAATCTGAACAATATAACCTGGTGTCTTCATCTGCTATATTTTAGTGTCACTTTTGTGAATGCTTGGAATGCATTGCCACAGGAAGTAGTGGGGGCAAAGACAAGTATTGCATTTAAGAATAAATTGGATGCGCATAACATTTAGAACAAGGACACGTAAATAAAACTTGTTGTATACAGACTGCATAGAGTCTTCTAAACCAGTATAAAGACGTTAAGTTGAGGTGATGTATATTGTACTTACTTGCTTACACTTTGTGTCCGGCAATCTCAGAAAGTATTGGACCGACAATCAGCTGCCCGGGACAACACCTTTCATTTGCTGCATGAGATCTGCACAAGTGCGTTTCTATCATTCTTTTGTAGTTATACAGATGTCCATAATCGTGTATGGCTCCGTAGATATCGTTGTCCGCGGATCCACATTTTTTCAAGTATGATGTAAGCCTGGATACTTCCGTTCGTTATCAGTTAAGGGTTCTCATTCATACAATGAATGACATATTATGCCTCTTCTCAAGTTCATCTTTGATCTTCGTACATTCTTCATCTTATCTTTGATGATAATTTTTAGTACGGTTTTGTTTAAGTTGCTGGGATGTTAACTGCACAGTTTGAAGGGAACGTTTCCTTGATTTCAGTTGTCCTACTTCTGGATTATTTCCCAAAAAAGGGAGTGTTTTTTATCACGTTTTTAAAAAATTTTTGATGCAGTACATCTCCTGCAATATATGTTAAAGGTAGTCCCATAGCAGACACTGTCGTCAGGGATGAAGTGTTAGAACCTTCATTGTACCAAGCCACAGATCTCTGATTTGGGGTGGCCAGATCCCTTCCTGGCTTCTTTTTTAATTCCCCAGCGGTCAGCCAGATAGGTACCCAATTACAGGTATGTCGACTGGAGCCACCCCTAGCGGGAGTTGAGCCCGGTAACTTTGCCATGAAAAGCGAGAGCTCTAACATTTAAAGTAAATCAAATTATTGTACAATCATTTAGACCTCAGAGTGTGACAGCGGCAAGAGAAATTCCTGACTAATACTCAGATGCGACCTCTACGGCCATTGATACAAGCTGGGTAGTGTACTTCTGATAGTGTGCTGGGGTGGAGAGGGGAGTGTCTGTTTCTGTTTCTAAGAATCGACGTCACTGCACTCCGGGCATACCCATAGGTGCTCAGTCTCTCTCATCAAGTGGCGTAAGGTATGGATGCTGATGGTCCCTGTAGCTCGCTGGTTGTACACTCTCCTGTACCGTCCTCTCATGTGCCCCACTCCGCTCGAACCTCGTTTATGTTGCCGGGAATTGGATATCCTGCCACTCATGTAGAAGGTGCTGACACACTTGGTTAATGTCACCTTCTGGTGCCTGGAAAGCTCTTGCTGAACGTCAACGACATCCCAGAGATGCTCAATGCTGTTGAGTGCAGGCAAATTAACTGATTAGCCCACCTTGGTGACATGCTGCTGCATGAAGTCATTAACAACACGAGCATCTCTGAGATGTGTCCTGTACATTGCTTTCCAACTGCTGCACGGGTAAGCGATCTTCTTTCCTCAGCCACATAAATTAACCATCGTCCCAGAGTAACTCAGCAAGGGATATGAGCGCTCTAACTGTGTCTTTGTTTACTTAGTTCAGCCATCTTCATTAATTAATTTCATTAACTTCTTTGTACTGGTTTAGAAGACTCTGCAGAGTCTGTATTCAACCAGTTCCCTCTACTTCACTTGATTTTAAAATAGTTATGTGCATCCAGTCCATTTTTGAATACATTTACTGACTCTGCCCCCACTATTTCCTGTGATTATTACACGCATTCACCATTCTTTGACTAAAAATATATTTCCTGGTATTCAACCTTCCATTAATTGATATATAGATGTGCGTCCTCTTGTTCTTGTAGTGAATTGGACTTTGAGAAACTTGTTATAGTCTAATGTATCCTTTCCGTTGATTATCTTTTAAAACTATTAAATCATCTCGAATTCTTCCATTTTCTAGACACTGTAGGACAGAACAGCTTGGTCGCTCGTCTGTGTCTCCTTTCCAGCATCTTTTATCCCCTCTACGATAAGGGCTGCACACCTGTACACAGTACTCCAATCTAGGTCTAACTAATGCTTTATTCAGTTTGATAATCACTTTCTTGCTTCATTGTTCAAATTTCTTTTTATCATACCTAACATTGTATTTGCCTTTTTCCCTGCTACCTGGACTTGCTCACTCACTTTACCTGTACGATCTATTATAACCCCTAGGTCCCTATCTTTTTCTATCTTCCGAATATTGATTCTCCCATCCTGTATTTATTTTCAATATTGGATCTACTCATGTGTAAAATCATCATCATTATCATCGTACGCTTAGGCGACCAGGACCGGTCGCTTCGAATGACTAATGTCCATGACCACACCTGATGGCCTCGTCCCAGGCGGCCTACAGTTTTACTGGGGAGGTGGCGATCTGTTTTAGCCAGGTGTTGCGAGGGCGGCCCTGAGGTCGTCTCCAGGATGAGTACAGCTTTTCCCCATAACTCGTCCCCACAGTCTGTCAGAGCATCTCGTGAGCTGGGACTTCCCTGGAAAGGCGAACAACATGACATGAAGAGGAAGAGACGACGGATATCAATTGTTGAGACAATGCCTGCACGTTGGGAAGCTCGAACTACTTCGCTGTTGGAAATCATGTAATTTACTTTTATCTACATTAAACTTCATCACCAGCTCTCAGACTATTCTAAAATTGTATCTAAATCTAACCTCAATATATCAATCTTTGCTTCAGCTAAGACACTTCTGCGTGGAAATTAAAATCCCATTGAAGCTATTTGTTCTGAACGTGCGTATATCCTTCCTCAAAGAATGTTCAGTGCTTAAACATGTTTTAATGTCCTCACTCCCGAATATCTTGATCTCTGAAAATTTGAATTTTTGCAATTTGAAACTATAGATAAGATGTACATGCATACGTACACATTGAGAAAAAGGTGATATTGAAAAACGTGTACACATTTGTATGTTCAGGTATTGTGCCATGTCACCGCCTCTTACGACATACTCTCTGTGGCGTAGTGGTGCTATTTTTGTCCTTGTCATTCCCAAAGACCCCGGCGGACCACTCCGGATTGTGAATATTGTGTATTATAGGCAAATCAGACATAAATATATATGGAGGCTGCATGACCTATGAATGAAGCGTCTGTTTCACAATCCCAACGCACCCGGTTCGAATCCCTTTCGTGTTAAGTTTGGCAGACATAGGTTGCTGTTCTCTCCTCCCGTATGGACAGCCTACCGTTCAGCACACTTGCCCAGAAACGTATACCAACCAAATGAATTGGCGATTGTAAGTAGTCACGTTCTGCAAAAGACATGCATATATATGTATGCGTCTGATAAGCCTAATAATTGATCGCTGCAATCGCTGCATTGATACGGGAATTCAACTCCCTTTACCGACAAGTTCCAGTTGACCCAGATGTAAATGAGTACCTGATTTTTTTGTTAAGAAATGGAAGGCAGCGCGGATGGCAGCTGACACCGCAACAAGATGTGGCCTCATGCAATGACGTCCCTAACACTTCTTCCCCGAAGTCAGTGTCGCCTACGGGACAACCTTAAACTTTACCTAGTATACCAACTCCACAAATAACGTCGTCCCTGAAAGCCTCTACTTTACTTGAACCAACGTTAAATGAAACAGATTTTACTACCTTGCTGGCAAGGAGCATCCAACCAGATGTTTGGCAATGTTTTCTATATTGTCCATTATACTACTTCTGTTCCAAATTAACTTATCAGCTAATGCAATCACGTTCCGTGCACATAATTCAATTTTGTTCTAGATATTCACGCCTTGTTCCTGCAGGTGTAGACTATAGACAAGTGCTCTTGTTATGTTCATTCCTAGCTGTCCTTCTGTAAATCTATTTTATCTTTATCTTTCATCCATTTGTGTTGGAAGACGCTGGGAGAGATTTAGTTTACTTTCTTGTGCCAGACATGCTGTCGATGTATCTTCAGTGGGTACACTACACCGTTTATCTATCATATTCTTGCTCTTGCTCATGCCCTGCAACCCTCTCGTCTGGTGTTGTAGATCCGCGCTTCTACTAACTTTGGTTGCATACTTGTCAGGTGCTTTAGTTAGTTTAGGTAGTTTTCTTTCCGCTTGTGCCGTTAAACGACGTGGGGAGCTTAAGTCGTCTATCCTGAAACCTTGTCTCTGCACAATCACTCTAATGTCATCTATCCAGCTACCTCGCGGCCGCCCCCTTGATCTGTAGCCAGATCTAGCAGCGCTGAAACCCATCAGTGGAAGTTCTTATGAGATGACCAAACCAACTTATTTTCTGCCTGGAAATGAATTCGATACAAAACGTAGTGCCGACCATACTTCGAATGTCGTCGTTCCGCATTCTGTTCAAATTCTGCTCTCGGGTGCCCTTGACAGAGGCCATATTTGGCACTGTCTGGTAGCACAGAATCGGCACAAACATATTGTTTATCAGCTGTTGCCTTGTTGCCAAACTAATACTAGGGTGTCTAAGATGTTGAAACAGCTGACAAGTCACCGAAAATGCTTTCTGACACATAGTCTCAATTTCCCTGCCGATCCTACAGTCTGCCGAAAAATATACTGCGCACATACTTGAACTCATGGACCTGTTGAAGAGCAATATCATTTAGACTTATCTTGAGTCAGGTACATTGTCTTGTCTTTTCTTTGCCTGTCCATGTAATCCGCTCACGACGTTGCATCCACCTTCTGATTTCTTTGTTCTTTGATATCTTGTGATCACAAACACTTCATCTTCAGTAGCATTTGCTAATCTTGTCTTGGGGAAAGTCCATGTTTGACACCGGTAGCAGAAAGTAGTCCGCCGGGGGTTGTCGTGTAGGACAATAACAAGAATAGCACCACTGCCCCACATGGAGCATGTCGTAAGAGGCGACTAACTGTGTGACATGGAAATAATACTCGCCATGGATGATGTTTGCGAATGCTCATAATGAGTAAGTTACTTTTTTGTGCGCCCTGAAAATGATGTAAAGCGTCGGCTTGCAGTAGCTTTTCTCACATCCCGAGCGTGCTGATGAAGGTGGACCGAGTTCTTCCAGGCGGTTGTGCTATACTTGGCTTTATCTGCGTGTCACTCACTATTAGGGGATCACGTCGATCTATTACCCCGTTAGCCAGACTACCATGAAAACATCCCGTTTCCAGGGAGGGCTACTAGGAAGCCGAGGTGAGGGTCTTGGCTACAATGTTTTGCCTGACCCTTACTAACATGTCTAATCAGTATATTTTGCCTGACCAGACGTTAGTCTTCCTCCCCACCCGCCATGGTTAGGTGGTTTGTTAAGAGCCGCGTATTCGGCGCCTAACAGGCTGCATGTCTATTTTCCTCTAGTGTTTGAGTCAATAAAAATGGACTCGCACACCCATGCATACACCGACGGTTCTGTAACAAACAAAACACAGAACGGAGGGGCAGGAGCATTCCTGAACCTACCAAATGGCAGAAAAATAACACTGTCATTCGCTACTGGTAAGTACACAAGCAATTTCAGAGCGGAGGCAGAGGCACTGAGGGCGGCAGTGGAAGAAATGGTGACACACAGTGAAAATGAGAGCCATATAGTCCTGCTGACAGATGCTCTCGCCGTAGTCACAGCGCTAAAAAGCCAGAAAAACACTGAGCTTAATGACTTAAGAGCAGCACTCTGCAAAATGTGCCAGCAGTCCGCACCAAAAAGGGTAGTGGTACAGTGGGTTCCGTCACACTGCAACATCCAAGGCAACGAGGAGGCAGACAGACTGGCAAAAGAAGGTGCAAGACTACCACAAACAGATACCAGTATGACGTACGAAGAGTCAAAACGGCTTATCAAAGCCAGATACATGACCAAATGGGAAACCGAACATACTGGTTACACCAAAAACGATGCCTATTACCAGTTGAACCGAAGAGAGCAGGTCGTTGTCTTCAGACTTCGCACTGGCCACAACAGACTGAGGTACCACCTATTCAACAAATTGAAGATAGGGTGTACCGACGAATGCCCGTGCGGTACTGGTAAAATGACCGCTGAACATCTGCTGCAGAACTGCCCGACATACGAGGATCAGAGAGAGCAGATGTGGCCATTACCAGTGGAACTGCAAGACAAGCTCTATGGCAGTGGCGACAGCCTCAGGATGACCGCCGCTTTTTTCGAAAAAATAATGGTTACTGTCTGACTGCGTACGCAAAAGAAGAAGAAGAAGGACTCGCACATCGGTTAACCACAGTCCGCGGCACTTGTCCCGATAAAGCGGAATTATAAGCTGCTCGAGCCTAGCCCACAAACAGAAAATACTCCCTCCAGCTACATCCAGCTCATACCAGAGCTGGGACCTGCACAGGGACATCTGCACAGAGACATCCGCCCCGTGCGTAGCACATATCGATCAAGACTAAAACTAAGCAGAGAGTTGGCTCAATCTCTTGAACCAATCTAATTTAACTTCTAGTGTCACACACGACCACACACATCAGGTGTACACACATCACCTCTAGCCCTCATTGTTTTCTGACTGACTTCAAATATGAACAGGTTTATAAATTAATTTTTTTTTAAAGTAAGTAGCATCTTCTTTGCAAAAAACCGCTTCTTACAACCGCCCCCTATTTGTCTGTTATAGGTTTCTTGGAAAGTTGATGAAAATCAACGAACCACGGAATAATGGAAAATAAATATGGCTTCTAAGCTGGTCCCTTACAAAGAGATAATTATCACAGTCTAGTGCTGAGCATCTGTGAATTGAAGATTTGATAAATGTGTGTACATGTATATAATTTGTTTGCGTCAACGCAATAATGTAATACCATAATTATGTTTAATGAACCGACGTCAATGGACAGGGTAGGGGGCGGTTCGTGTCTTATCATTAAACAGACAGTCGTTCAATAATTTCACTGGCGGCCTAGTTGTCCTGTACGTTTTTTCTTCGTCTTCTTCTTCATCGAACGCAGTCAAACGTCAACCTGTATTTTTTCGAAAAAAACAGCGGTCATCCTGAGGCTGTCGACACTGCCATAGAGCTTGTCTAGTGTTGCCACTGGTGATGGCCACATCTGCTCTTTCTGATCCTCGTTTGTCGGGCAGTTTTGCAGCAAACGCTCAGCGGTCATTCTCCCGGTACCACACTTGTATTCGTCGGTGCCACCTATCTTCAATTTGTTAAATAGGTGGTACCTCAGTCTATTGTGCTCAGTGCGAAGTCTGAAGACCACGACCTGCTCTCTTCTGTTCAACTGGTAATAGGCATCGTTTTTTGTGTAACCATTATGTTCGGTTTCCCATTTGGTCATGTATCTAGCTCTAATAGGCCGTTTTAACTCTTCGTATGTCATACTAGTATCTGGTTGCGGTAGTTTTGCACCTTCTTTTGCCTGTCTGTCTGCCTCCTCGTTGCCTTGGATATTACAGTGGAACGGAAACCACTGCACCACTACCCTTTTTGGTGCGGACTGCTAGCATAGTTGACAGAGTACTGCTCTTAAATCATTAAGTTCAGTATTTATCTGGCTTTTTGGTGCTGTGACTACGGCCAAGTCATCTCTAAGCAGGACTATATGGCTTTCATTCCTTTTACCTGTCACCATTTTTTCCACTGCCGCCCTCAGTGCCTCTGCCGCCACTCTGAAATTGCTTGTGTATTCTCCAGTAGCGAGTGACAGTGTTATTTTTGTACGTTCTTTCAATTTCTAGTCTCCGCACAATCCACTATTGAGTCTATCGAAGCCAGCAAAGTTCCATGTTTACTATCTGAGAAACAATAGACTCATACTTCAGCCGTTACATTTTTTTTCAACAGAGTTTAATTTTCTTACGGGATCAAGATGCTGAGTAGCGCATGAGCTGCAGTCATCAGCGACCCAAAGCTGACTGCTAGCGTCAGGGCCAGAGAACCAAAGCGGCCAAGACCATTCTACACCTCCACGCGGTGATCCTGGATCAAGGAGAATGGAACGAAGAGGGAATGCTAACCCGGTACTCAAAAAATGCTTACTGAAGTCGGATGTGTTGGACTCAAAAGTGCAAATATCGCAGTCAAGCTGTCAACTACGAACAAAGCATTCCGTTCTCTGGACTACATTCTGCTACTTAAGTCCTTTCAGGGTTTGGTAGCGGGAGATTGAGAACGAACGAAGCCAAGCCAAGCCAATTTCCTTACGGTTAGCAGGGGGCAATATATGTGCGGTGATACATGCGTCGTTTCTAGTGAAACTGTCTGAGCTGCGTGGCCTACAGATCTCCGATCAGATAACTGCGCTTGGGCGACGATCCGGCCGGTGTGAAACAGCCTCCTGATTCCTCATCAATGTGGGAGTTAGGTCTTCAATCAACAGCTGATGTTCTGTTTCATTCTATCAAGAATCGACATGTTTGCATATCAGGCAAACCCATTGATGTGGGGTGAATATTGTCCAATTAGCCTGCTTGTTGTACATACTCGTGTTCTGTTCTCTTCAACTATTAATTTCAAAACTGTGCAGTTAATTGATTGTCAGTTTGTCTATTGTAGTATCAACATTCAAGACGATGCCATTGCTCGACATTAGAAGTCACTGTTCATACAACATGCCTCCAATATGGGTACATTTGAGATTATGCCATCAGCTGGTTTAATGCAATGAATCCCAGGATGACTAGCACAATACGAGGTTAAGTCAGTTAGTATGTCACAAACTGATCAGAGATAGCTGAAACGTGTCGTTTTCAAGGTGTTATTAGGAGGCAGCAAAATACAGTTTTGTTATATAGATAGAAGACACTAGGTGTCGTCTGCGCGCGCAGCTAGATACAAAATGGCGTCCGTGCTCACAAAGTGTACAAATAAAGAACAACGCACGTTTGTGTGGTTTTGGGGGGACAAGGGTTTTTTTCTGAAGAGGATATTCATAAGGAAATGCATGACTTTTACTGTGAGAAGTGTTCGACTTGTAAAACAGCAGATAACTAGTTTGGTAAATTTTCTCAAGTCTGCTCACAAATGTATGATGAGGCCTGATCTGGTCGTCCTAATCAGATTGCAAGAAAATGAGCATCTATGCGTGGATAGGGGAGATGGTTCGAGCTGTCATGCGAGTAGCAACAGACAGTGTTCCAACTACAATAGAGTCTTTGCAGGCTTGGCATAGTTCAGGATTCCACATTAGTGGGAGACATTTAGCGAACGACGAAGAAGTAGATCGTGCAGTGGAAATGTGGCTGAGACAGCAGAGCAATGACTTCTATGGTTTTCGTTCAGCGATAAAGTGATGTGATACGTGTGGCAATGTTGGTGGAAATTATGTTCAGAAATAAGGGACAATTTAAGTACAAGTTTCAAGTTCTCATTAACATTATTTATTTTTGTAGCAGCAATTTCTGACCTACTTGCTATCTTCAGCTCGTAGATCCAGACTTCAGGCGTCAGGATTCTGTGTAAGCTATCACCTCATACCTGGGATGGTGTGGGCTTGTGGTTAAGTGACACAGGTCACAATCCGAAGGTGCTGGGTTCGCTCCCCATCACAGCACCGGCGGTTACCTCGGGGGAGCAAACCATTAGAAAATGCAGGAGGAAGCAGACGCTTACATAAAATGAATGCCGAATTCAGATGCACATGGCCGGCAGGCGCAAAATAAAAACCTAATGCAACGCACACCGCCTTAGGGAATAAAAAAATTAAGCGAAAGCAAAAAAAAACGTAACCGGCCCTTCTGTACCATCTAATTTGAGGATTGCTAGTCCTGTTGAGGATAGGGGGACTAGCCTTGTTGAGGATACGGGGACTAGCCTTGTTGATAATACGGGGACTAGCCTTGTTGAGGATACGGGGACTATCCTTGTTGAGGATATAGGGACTAGCCTTGTTGGGAATACGGGGACTAGCCTTGTTGAGGATACGGGGACTAGCCTTGTTGAGGATACGGGGACTAGCCTTGTTGAGGATACGGGGACTAGCCTTGTTGAGGATATGGGGACTAGCCTTGTTGAGGATACGCGAACTAGCCTTGTTGAGTATACGGGGACTAGCCTTGTTGAGGATACGCGGACTAGCCTTGTTGAGTATACGGGGACTAGCCTTGTTGGGAATACGGGGACTAGCCTATTTGAGGGTACGGGGACTAGCATTGAGGATACAGGGACCAGCCTTGTTGCGGGTACGGGGACTATTCTTGTTGAGGATATGGGGATTAGTCTTGTTGAGGATACGGTGACTAGTCTTCTTGGGGATACGGGGACTAGCCTTGTTGAGGATACGGGGACTAGCCTTGTTGGGAATACGGGGACTAGCCTTGTTGAGGATACGGGGACTAGCCTTGTTGAGGATACGGGGACCTGTCTTGTTGAGGATACGAGGACTAGCCTAGTTGGCGATACGGGGACTAGTCTTGTTGACGATACGGGGACTTGTCTTGTTGAGGATACGGGGACTTGTCTTGTTGGGGATACGGGGACTAGCCTTGTTGAGGATACGGAGATTCGTCTTGTTGAGGATATGGGGACTAGCCTTGTTGAGGATACGGAGATTCGTCTTGTTGAGGATATGGGGACTAACCTTGTTGAAGACGTGTAACATCAACCTTCTCAGAGCTGAAGTTATTACCTCAGTCTCCATTCTCATATTGGAGGTAGTTGTTATGCATGCACCCCTCTGTCCAATCACATTCTTACTCAAGCAGCAAAGTCCCGCATGGATCTTTTACTGCAGCCTAGATCCATAGATTTGATACAGAAGCAGCGTTACAATGTGTTATCACTGATTCATTGCTTATCTCGTGTTCTGTTTTCTAACTGTACCACATTCTGCAGTCACAACCACCGATCATGATGACTATGTTGATGTATATTATTTCATTACCAATGTCTATTCCTTCTTCCCCCTTCTATTATAGTCTTAACTGCCGACACTTGACCAATCGTCCTCTGCCAAATCCATCGATTATCTCCCTCCTCTTTAATCGTCTTCCCTTACTACCGCCTAGATTTGAGCCTCATGCACTGTACGTCCAAACACAATGTGAGAATGACCAGCCTATAATCGATGATCGACAGGACCAACTGATGTTGTGCAGCTGATCACAATAGGAGCTGATCACAATATGGGCTGCTCACAATAGGAGCTGATCACAATAGGTGCTGGAGCTGATCACAATAGGAGCTGATCACAATAGGAGCTGGAGCTGATCACAATAGGAGCTGATCACAATAGGAGCTGATCACAATAGCAGCTGATCACGATATGAGCTGATCACAATAGCAGCTGCTCACAATAGGAGCTGATCACGATAGGAGCTGATACAAAACGAAATGAAGTTGAATATTACGCAAAGAAGCAAAAGGGGTTTTAAACATGGCGGCACCAACAGAATGAATGAATTGTCAAATGAAAACGGCATCAATGATCGACAATAACAATGAAAACGTGAATGATACAAGGATAGTTTCAGTGAAGTCATTGAAGAATTCGTTACCTCAACAGGTACAAAAGAATCGAACAAAGTAAACAATTCGGTTCAGTTCAAACAACATCTTCTCATCGAAGGTCAGCTGCAGTTGATTTCTTGTGTACTATATCTCCTGCGGTTATGCTGCAATCGAACAGGCTTTCTCCAGACCATCTCTTGATGTTATCCACCGACTTTTCTCGTTGTCTGCCTCATGAACGACTGCCTTCCACCCTGTCCCTATAGTATGGACTTCAACAAGGAGGTATTTTTTATTATGTTGCCAAAATAACTTAACTGTCTAACCATGATTTCGGTCATTAATTCTTTTTTCACCCACCCCCAACCCACATTTTCAATATTCACATCCGTTTTCTTCCCTTTCCAATAAATGCGACCCAATCTTCGATATACCCGCATACACCATTACTAAGAAATACATTATTACAATCAGGATTAGAATTATGATTGTAACAACAATTATAAACTAATTGAAATATTAAAGTATTACCTTAAGGTAAATACAAGCTCACGCGCGCATTAGCCGACACCAAATTATTATAAGAAAGTGGATAAAACGGTTATTGCATAATTGTATGAGGTTTTTTTTTTTTAAATTACTAACTCAGTTTACATATTTCTGAATGATAAAAAAATATGTATCCTATTAGCTGATAATAATGCCGTTTTTTTAAATTTACAATACTTTAAAATGCGCTTCAAAAAACGTTAATATTGAAATAAATATATATGTGTTTGTGTGTATATATATATATATATATATATATATATATATATATATATATATATATATATATATATATATATATATATTCACTACTTTACTCTTTGAGCTTAGGAATTCAAAACAAAACAAAACCCAACAAATTTGAATTAAAACAAATTTTCAGACTTTGATCGGACTTCTTCTTCTTCTTCTGCGTACACAGTCAGACAGTAACCATTATTTTTTCGAAAAAAGCGGCGGTCATCCTGAGACTCTCGCCACTACCATAGAGCTTGTCTTGCAGTTCCACTGGCAATGGCCACATCTGCTCTCTCTGATCCCCGTATGTCGGGCAGTTCTGCAGCAGATGTTCAGTGGTCATTTTACCAGTACCGCACGGGCATTCGTCGGTACACCCTATCTTCAATTTGTTGAATAGGTGGTACCTCAGTCTATTGTGGCCAGTGCGAAGTCTGAAGACAACGACCTGCTCTCTTCGGTTCAACTGGTAATAGGCATCGTTTTTGGTGTAACCAGTATGTTCGGTTTCCCATTTGGTAATGTACCTGGCTTTGATAAGCCGTTTTGACTCTTCGTACGTCATACTGGTATCTGTTTGTGGTAGCCTTGCACCTTCTTTTGCCAGTCTGTCTGCCTCCTCGTTACCTTGGATGTTGCAGTGTGACGGAACCCACTGTACCACTACCCTTTTTGGTGCGGACAGCTGGCACAGTTTGCAGAGTGCTGCTCTTAAGTCATTAAGCTCAGTGTTTTTCTGGCTTTTTAGCGCTCTTTGATCGGACAACAGCTTAGATTTATTTATCTATTATTTTTGAAGAATGCGTCTTAATTTTAATATTAAAGGGATTGATTAATTTTGTTTTAGATTTCTTTTTTTTTAAATACCTCCTGGAATAAGTGAGAGAAATAATGATCACCATGAAACAACTTAATGTGCACGTGTCACGTGCCTGAATTAAACCACATGGACTGAAGTGGCAACACATTTCCCAATTTAGATCCGCAAATCTGTAGGTTTTTACAACAAAGGAACAAAAATAATACTGAAAACAGAATAATGAACTGAAATTTAAAAATAACTTTAAAGTTTCAATTTTGTTTAATGTATTAGTTTTTAACAACGTTCTTGGTACTATTTCTGGATTTGATTGTTCATGACACATGTACTTCTTGGGTGCTTTACAATATTCATTTCGGTCTTTCCATATCTACTACCGATTCGACTTTTGGAAGGAAATGTGGAAGAGATGGTGTGGATTCGGGCGGGGCGGGAAGAGAGGGACAGATTGGTGAGATCGTCTTCGTCGTTTCTTTCTCAAACCCCCACTACCAATCCCCGGGAAGGGCTTTGCAAGTAGCACGATGTTGTCAGAAGAAAGGAATTCGTTGTTTCGTAGTTTACAGTTTGAATGCGATTTCTGCACCTTTCGGTCCGTCACATCCGATTTCAGGAAACATTTTAGAGTATCGGAAAGCCTTTCTACTTTGACCCATTTTCCTTAACCAGTCTGCCTTGTTGCAGCCTGTTTTTTTTTTTTTTTTTTTTTTTTGCGTTCGCCTTATTTATCTATTCCCCAAGGCGTGTGTGCGTTACACTGTGGTTTTTATTTTGCGCCTGTCGGCCCAGTGCATCCGACTTCAGCATCCATTTTATGTAAGGGTCTGCTTCCTCCTGCATTTTCTAAGGGTTTGCTTCCCCGGGGTAACGGCCGGTGCTGTGATGGGGATCGAACCCAGCACCTTCTGGTTGTGAGCCGTGCCACTTAACCACTAGGCCACGCCGTCCCCCGTTGCAGCCTGTTATCCAGCATTATCACATGGCTGGTGTTGAAGGGTCTTGTCAAGGCGCTAGCAGACAGGTTTGGGTGGTTGACCGCTGCAGCTCAAGCACTGCTAAGCGTCTTGAAACTAGTATAATCAGATGGGTGACTAGAGGGAGAAGATACTTGCAAAGGGAATGGATACGTTAAGAGGTATCCGGGTTGAGGCGAGAGAGAAAGAAAGTTGAAATAGTCGGTCGGGTTGAGGAAAAGAGAGGGGCGGTTGATAGAGTAGAGCGGAGTTTTCAGGTCAAGTCTAAGAAATGGACGAGTTGAGGAGAATAACTTAACCCTACGAAGAGTCCAAAAGGCTTATTAGAGCCAGATACAAGACCAAATGGGAAACAGAACATACTGGCTACACACAAAAACGATGCCTATTACCAGTAGAACAGAAGAGAGCAGGTCGTGGTCTTCAGACTCCGCACAGGCCACAATAGACTGAGGTACCACCTATTCAATAAATTGAAGATAGGTGGCACTGACGAAGGCACGTGTTGTACCGGGAAAATGACCGCTGAACATCTGCTGCAAAACTGCCCCAAATACGAGGATCAGAGAAAGCACATGTGGCCATCACCAGTGGCAACACTAGACAAACTCTATGGCAGTGCCGACAGCCTCAGGATGACCGTTGCTATTTTCGAAAAAATAAAGGTTGCCGTCTGACAGCGTAGGAAGAAGAGGAAGAATAACTTAACGTCTTTATACTGGTTTAGAAGACAGTGCAGAGTCTTTATACAACCAGTTTCATTTACATCACCTTGCTCTAAAATCTATGCGCATCCAATGTATTCTTTAATGCATTAACTGTCCCTGCCTCCTCTACCTCTCGTTGCAATGCATTCCAAGCATTCACCACCCTCTGTAAAAAAAAAAATATTTCCAAATATCTAATCTGGACCACTGTTTGGTTAATTTTTAGCAATGCCCACTTGTTCTTGTGGGTGGCTGTATTTTGAAAAAAATTGTTATAGTCTAATGTATCCATTCCTCTGATCATCTTTTAAACTTGTATTAAGTCACCTCGATTTCTTCTCTCTTCTGGGCACTTTAGGCCGGTTTTTCTGAGTCCTTCCTCATAACTGTAATTCTGGAATCCCACTATCATCTTTGTCGCTCTTTTTTTAATTCTTTCCAGCATGTTTATATCCCTCTACGATAGGGACTCCACACCTGTACACAGTACTCCAATCTACGTCTAACTAATGATGTGAACAGTTTGACTATCACTTCCTTGCTCCTGTATTTAATATTTATTTTTATCATACCGAACATTGTATTTACATTTTTCACTGCTACCTGAACTTGCTCACTTACTTTACCTATTTGATCTATTATAACCCCTATATCTTTTTCCCTTATCTATCTTTCTAATATTGTTCTCTCCCATTCTGTAATTATGTTCCATATTGGATCTACCCATGTGGATGACTGTACATTTATCTAAATTAAACTCCATTTGCCAGCTTACAGACCATTCTCGAATTTTATCTAAATCCGACATCAATATATCCCCTTCTGCTTTAGATGATGCAATCATGGATCTCATATCAATGTCCAAATCGTTTATATATCAAGAACAAAATTGGAATGGAGAAATGGCCCGAAGAGCTGACGATTTGAGAGGGAAAATAAATTCACGGGATTGGGAAAGCATGAAGATTGGAAGATAAAGGCATGTTGGGGAAAGAGACAGGCGGGTTATGAGACGAAAAGATGACAGCAAAATAGACAGGTTGATGGGACCAGATGTGCGGGTTGTGGGATGAACAGGTTGATGAGTTGTGGGAGAAATGATCAGTTAAGTAAGTACTCCAAAGAATGAAAGAAGTCCCACAAAACAACAAAAGCACACACTTTCAATTTCATGGTCATTTCAGCAATGATTTACGAATGCGAAGAGGTAACTGGGACGTTATTCCCGTCAGGCACAAAATACTGACCAGGACGTCACGTCAGGCATAATACACTGACCAGGACGTCACGTCAGGCACTATACACTGACCAGGACGTCACGTCAGGCACAATACACTGACCAGGACGTCACGTCAGGGACAATACACTGACCAGGACGTCACGTCAGGTACAATACACTGACCAGGACGTCACGTCAGGCACAATACACTGACCAAGACTACAATCTCTCTTACTTACTTACTTACTAAGTCGCTCCTCTTCTACCGTGAGGTGTAGAGGTTTGCCAAAGAGAACGCCACACTGCTCTATCCGCCGTCTTTTTCCTGGCCTCTTTCCAATCCAGCCCTCTATCACTTAGGGACTGTCGTATGTTGTCTTCCCAACGTACTTTGGGACGTCCTCGGGGTCTGCGTCCTTGACTTTTGATCTCCTATGATCGCTTTGGTATCCGATCTTCTACAGACATTCCCAAACCACAATTTTCCCGGGAAAGAGGCTGTTTTCAAGGCCTTGTTGGCTGACAAAATGTGGATCGGTGTGATCATCGTTGGAGTGAGCGCCAACGCAGATGAAGCCAAACATAGCACAACTGCTTGGATGACCGGGGTTCACCTTCATCAGCATGTTCGGGATGATAGAAATTCTACTACAACCTGTTTTTCTGGCTTTTTAGCGCTGTGACTACGGCGAGAGCATCTGTCAGCAGGACTATATGGCTCTCATTTTCACTGTGTGTTAACATTTCTTCCACTGCCGCCCTCAGTGCCTCTGCCTCCGCTCTGAAATTGCTTGTGTACTTACCAGTAGCGAATGACAGAGTTATTTTTCTGCCATTTGGTAGGTTCAGGAATGCTCCTGCCCCTCCGTTCTGTGTAGTGTTTGTTACAGAACCGTCGGTGTATGCATAGGTCCAGTCCATGCTTGGGTAGCTTTTCGTTATGAAGCTTAGGGTAGTGTCTCTCCTTTCTTTTTCAGTCTGGCAGTTTTTGTTTGAAATACCTGGTATATTTTCTACCACCTCTGGAAATATATCCTGCCTCCAAGTAGGTTTTCGTACAGTAGTGAAATGTAGAGATGGGTTTTGGTGTTGTTAGTGCGTTTATGGGATCTTCGTGCATCTTTGCTTTGGCTATTTCTGCAAAGTTTCTCCGCTTTAGTTTCCCAGTTCCCAAATTGTTTAGTGTCTGGTACATTGGGTGGTCCGTCAGTCTTCGGAGTTTCTCTGACTGCAGCTGGGCTCTGCAGTCTCTTCTGTCGGTCATGGATTGCAGTTTTGTAATCGTTTCAAGTTCTACAATTGGCGTTGACTTCATGCCACCTGTTATAATTCTCATGGCTTGGTTTTGAGGTTTGTTAACTTTATCGAAGTTCGCCTTCGCTGCTGTTGTCCATACAGTAGGTATTCAACAACAACAACAACGAATGCGAAGTGATGAACTTGCACAAGTCAGATGGAGAGAAGCTTCTAGTCATAGAGCTATAGAGCGACGACGCATACTTAAGATATCGATAAGTGATCGGATCCGCAATGAAGAGATGCCACATGAAATATTTTAAACGACGTCGAGCAAGCAACGGTGCCACGCAGGACTGACAGCGGATGGACAGGAATAAGAACGTTTTGGTTGCCCAATGTCGCCATCGGGCTAGAAAGAGTAGAAGACTGTTTTACTATACAAGAAAGGAGACACGGAATATCTGGCTAGCTACTGCCTATCACCCTCCTCTCAGCAGTGTACAAAGTATTCACCAGGTACCTCATGGCTAGAATCTCGCCTGTCCGTAGACGACGATGAGACATTGCGACTGGAGTGAATACGGCATCAACATAAATGGGCGACTACTCAACCACGTGAGATGTGCTGACGATATCACACTTATCACAGACACCAGACACCAGCGACACCCTCGAGGAAGACCGACCAGAGCAGGCTGGGTTCAGGTGCACCTACAGCATCCTGGACTACATAACCGCGGGTTGCCATTTGATTGAGGATGCAGGAGAGCACCACAAGTCGCTAGTGTTGATATTTATCGATTACAAAAGGGCGTTTGACTCAGTCGAACCAGAATACGTGTGGAAAGCTCTGGATAAGCAGGGATTGAAAGGTGGCTGCATGGGCATGTTGAAACGTTGCTATTATGGATGCACGACCATTATTCGTCCATTCTCAAGACGGATAGCAATTATCACGCAGAAAGGTGTACGACAGGGCAACCCCCATCTCGCCCAACCTTTTCTCTGGATGTGACAGGGCAACCCCTATCTCGCCCAACCTTTTCTCTGGATGTGACAGGGCAACCCCCATCTCGACCAAATTTTTCTTCGCCTGTCCGTAGACGACGATGAGACATTTCGACTGGAGTGAATACGGCATCAACATAAATGGGCGACTACTCAACCACGTGAGATGTGCTGACGATATCACACTTATCACAGACACCAGCCGAAGAGACACAGATGCCAGCATCGTTGGAAGCGGACGGCAAGAAAGCAGGCCTCAGAATAAATACAGGAGAAAAAAAAAGGAAAGCTATGCGGAACCGTTTAGCAGAGCCCAACCCCGTATCCCTAAATGATACACCATTGGAGGATGTAGACGAGATATCCACCTTGACCGCTTCCTCAACATAGAAAATAACTTGATGCCAGATATTGCCAGGCACGTCGAGCAGTCTGGGCCGCCTTCAACTCGATAGTAGCAGCAACAGACGCCTCAGGAGACAACAGACGGCGAGCTGACATATTCGATTGGTCCTACCAGCGCTATGCTATCGATGTGAAACCTGGTCTCTGACAAAAGCCACGGAGAACAATCTAAGGAAATCACATGCCTCGATCGAGCGCCGTCTCGTGGGGTTATCACTTAGGCAACAGCGCCAGATGGGCTTATTCGACAGTTACATCCGGGCATTGTCACACAACAAGGATGTCATCCATCATGCCAACAACTCCAAGGGCCGCTGGGCTGGCCATGTAGTCAGAGGGAAAGACGAACGCTGGAGCCCAGCAACCACTCTGTGGTACCTGGAGCACATCAACCAGCCTGTGGTACCTGGAGGACACCAACCACTCTGTGGTACCTGGACCACAGCAACCACTCTGTGGTACCTGGAGCACAGCAAACGCACTGTGGTACCTGGAGGACACCAACCACTCTGAGGTACTTGGAGCAGACCAACCACCCTGTGGTACCTGGAGCACAGCAAGCACTCTGTGGTACCTGGAGGACACCAACCACTGTGGTACCTGGAGTACACCAACCACTCTGAGGAAAACTGGACAACCCGTGCCCAAAACAGAAGTTAGCCATCCACTGGACAACCCGTGCCCGAGACAGAAGCGACTGGAAACCGATAAGACACCGGCACAAAACCATAAAACAGCACAGCTCGAGCCCAGCCCTTTAAGCAGAGAAATGCACCCGGCTACTACCAACTCAAACAAGATTTGTGAGCTGCACATGGGTTAAAGCCCTTGTAGGTGTACAGGTAGACTAAGACTAAGACTATGTCCCTCCCCAAAGCCCCCACCCCATACCCTCTTCGGTGGCATAATGGGCTATCAAAAGGTCTAGGCCTACACTGCTAAAATCGGAACCAGTATAGAATACTGTCGTACTTCTGGCCGGACTGACGCCATGGTCATGCGATAATATGGATGCATTATCCATGACTGAGTTTTTAGTTCAGGCTAAAAGCAAAAAATCGTTATAATGGAAGAGTTTATACCGTTTTTAGAAACATTCATAATGAAGTATAAATAATTATGTTTTCTTACACGAGTCTAAGTATCAAATTCAGCGAAAAGATGGGAAATAGCGCGGTACAAGGTCATGGCGCCCCTAGACGAGCTCGATCGATATTAGGTTGAAGTAGTACACAAATTGGAATATATTTATAATGTCATGGCTTAGGGCATTGATTTATTAATTGATTGATTTATGATACACGAATAGCAGAGAAAATACATTATTTAACGATGACAACAAGAAGAATAAGAAGATAGAATATCAGAACATATGTTTTTTTAAACATTTGTTTTTAGTATAGAAAGAATATGTCTATTGTAATCTACCATGCACGTCGGTAAAGGTAACTAAAGAGGGCTGTGAATGGAACGTGCAGTCTCATGATGTAAACCGTTGCTTTTTAAACCACGTCAACTCATGATTGAATACAGGCTTTCTGTAAAGGGGGAGCTGTAGTGGTGGCTCTATGATTAACCTGGAGCGTAGAAACGATCCACCCATCACCTCAGTTCAGCTGTCAGTCAAGTTGTACCGATCAGTGGAGTGGGGAAGTTTTACCGGTCAGTGGAGTGGGAAGTCGTACCGGTCAGTGGAGTGAAGAAGTCGTACCGGTCAGTGGAGTGGGGAAGTTGTACAGGTCAGTGGAATGGGGAAGTCGTACCGGTTAGTGGAGTGGAAAAGTCGTACCGGTCAGTGGAGTGGAGAAGTCGTACCGGTCAGTGGAGTGGAGAAGTCGTACCGGTCAGTGGAGTGGGGAAGTCGTACAGGTCAGTAGAGTGGGGATGTCGTACCGGTCAGTGGAGTGGAGATGTCGTACCGGTCAGTGGAGTGGGGAAGTCGTACAGGTCAGTGGAGTGGGGATGTCGTACCGGTCAGTGGAGTGGAGATGTCGTACCGGTCAGTGGAGTGGGGATGTCGTACAGGTCAGTGGAGTGGGGAAGTCGTACAGGTCAGTGGAGTGGGGAAGTCGTTTTTCTTGGAATAAGTGTGTTGCTATGGTTGTTGTTAGTCCATACTGTTGAAGGATGGCTATTGTGCCGTCTATCCATCTTGCGTGTGGTCTCCCTTATGCCCTAAAGTTACAAATTCAAGTGTTATAAGCGTGCATTCGGGGCTGATCAGGTTTCATTTGTATGAAATGACCGAAACATCGTATTTCCATTAAAGAAATGTAGCAGTACTAAAACTGTTGTTGTTATTATCCTATAGTTGCTGAGCAAGTCTGTTCTTGGCAGCTCAATGCCATTCTTATATAGATACAGATCTTATTTACTTGTTTCACTGCTCCGTACAGTGTGCTGGCAATTCTCGACAGTGCTTATAAGAATCATTTCCTCATGTCCGGAAGCATCTTGCACTCAATTTGTTCCCTTGCAGTCTGTGTCATCAGATTGAGAGCAATGTCTGCACAAGGCAGGTGTTGAGGAATGATGCAGTTCAAGTGGCTTTTGACTTCGCAGTGTCCTGTTCTGAACTGAAAGATGAGACGTTGATCTCTTCTTTGTAGTTTATTTATCATCATTATTCTGTGGTACTATAGGTCATTATCATTATGTAGCATGTCTTTTATTGAACTTCGCTTCGATCACAGTCTGTCTGAAAGAAACTCGCTCCCTTGTAAAAACTCCGGCCTCCGCCACAGTCATACCCATGCATTCCTGGATATCTTGGTGCCATCGTCTTCTTGGTCTACCCCTTCCACTTTTGCCTGGTACCATACCTTCCATCACCGTTCTCTCAAGACCGTTGTGTCTCTTGATGTGACCAAAATATTTCAATTGTATGGCCAAAATGCAATTGATAAGCCATTTCTTCTCTCTGCCCAACTCTTGTCGAATGTCTATATTTGTCTTTTTCTCCGTCTAGGGTATTCTGAGGATCTTTCTGTAGCATTTTTACTCGAAAGACTCGATTATTTTTTCTAAAAGTTTTGGTAATCGTCCATGACTCGCAGCCATATGCTGGCACAAGAAAAACTTTTAATGTTGCTGTTTTGTTGGTGGTCCATCATAATTCAGGATGTCCAGTCTCTGCGTACCAGAGGTATTTTCCACAATATTTCTTAAAGTACCTACTTATCATTCTCTTTCTCCTGGAGACATCGAAGACGTTTGTTAAAAACAATTTCTTTCTTGGGCCTTGACTACGACCAAGTCTGACACTGGTAGCAAAGAGGAGGTATAAGTACATTACGTATCAGTGATTAAGTTGTCAAATGGATGCTCGGGAAATTAAGAAATTCTGACAATTGACGGGTCACAGAGAAGGCATTCCAGAATTGTGCTTTAATGTATTTATAAAACTTTCCATCTTCTGAGAAAATAATCCCTGGATAATTAATCTCCCTCATCCCGTAAGTTCGATATTGTTTACATTTACATTTAGCGGTCCTGGAGTCTGGTGGTAGTCATGGTTACTGTCTTTGGTGCGTCACTGTTCATATTTAACGTGTGTCTAACAGAAGTTGAGACAAGCGTGTTCTTTGGTTAAGAAATATATTTTCATTTCTATAGCGTCTGATTATTGTAGAGAAAGAGTACTCGCATTTCACTGTAAAGGTACAGGTTTGAACTTTCATGACAGTCACGCTTCACTCGATCTATTTGTAAATAGCTTGGGAAGTAAAATGCAGGGAAAAAAGGAACCCGGCCCCCTGTCGTACACAAGCTGTGGCTTAGTATGATCAAGTCTAGTACAGCTTCCTACATAGTAGTGTAACAGTTAAGTCAAGGTTTGTTTCATAGTAACGTAACAGTTAAGTCAAGGTTTGTCCCATAGTAGTGTAACAGTTAAGTCAAGGTTTGTTTCATAGTAGTGTAACAGTTAAGTCAAGGTTTGTTTCATAGTAGTGTAACAGTTAAGTCAAGGTTTGTTTCATAGTAGTGTAACAGTTAAGTCAAGGTTTGTTTCATAGTAGTATAACAGTTAAGTCAAGGTTTGTCCCATAGTAGTGTAACAGTTAAGTCAAGGTTTGTTTCATAGTAGTGTAACAGTTAAGTCAAGGTTTGTTTCATAGTAGTTAAACTTCTGTCGGGGAATGAAGTTGTTAGAGACTTCAGTGTACTAAGTCATGGTTTGTCTCTTAGCCAAGTCCCATTCTTGTTGCCTTTTTCTTCCCTAGTCATCTGTCAGGTATCCATTTCAAACGGGATTGACTGGAACGCACAGCACTGTGAGATGAACCTTGAACATATGTCGTGAAAAGCAACATCTCTACCGCTTTGCAATGTAATTACTGTGGGACAAACCTTCGTCTTCATTTTCGTAAAATTTGGGTAAATTCCAAAAATGACATTGGATCCATCTGATGTTGCAACACAACTGTAGTCTGTTGAATCTCTGCCTGAATACAAAGACAATGGCAACTGACAAGACAAAACTCCAACCTCAAATTCAGATATCTGACGAAAAGATTGAAAATGTTGCACATTTTAAATTTCTGGGATCAAAACTAAACAACAATGGAGACTGTACAAAGGAAGTAGGAAGACGACTGACTATTGCAATGCAGAGGCTAAGAAGTATGCAGAACCTATAGTATAATACAAACAAGGAACTAAAACTAAAGATCCTAAGACCTAAGAACAGGCATTATTACTGTGGCAACCTATGGGTGTGAAACATGGACGATTACAAAAGCTCTAAGAGCGAAGATCGGTGCTTTTGAGATATAGTGCTACAGAAGAGTCCTGAAAATCCAGTGGACAAAGAAAGGAACAAACAAATCTATGTGGTAAGACCTAAATGTAGAGGAAAATTGGCTCATAAATGATGTAATGACCCGAAAACTTAGGTTTTTAGACACGTCAAACGACACAACGGACTGGATAGAGTGGTTATGGTGGGGAGGGGGGGGGGGGGGGGGGGGGTTGCATGGTCAATGGAAAGCGAAGAAGAGGTCAGAGGTCGACCGAGAAGACGATGAACTCAGGACATCAAAGAGACGCTGGATTTGACCTTGGAGCAGGCCAAAAGACGTACGGAAGAAAGTTTCCTACAGACGGGCTGTCGTGATAGCGACGTTCTGCAAAAGGCATGCTACAAGATGATGATGTTGTTACTTTGCTAATGTAAATGTCCTGGTGTAATCATTGAGCCACCATCTATCTGCGCTTTTATAAACTAAGAGGATGCTTCTACGATTACTTTTGTTGGCTATTATTATCCAAGCGGACAAGTTCAACGTTAATCTTTCAATCTGATTTGTGATTGGTTCTTCTTCTCGAGCATAGTCACGTGTAGGGCCGACATTGCAACTGGTTCTTTTACCAGAAACTTGTAACTGAACATTTGAAGAGCGTAAAAAACCCAATTTATATGTATTGTCAAATTCCGCTTGGGGGACGGCGTGGGCTAGTGGTTAAGTGGCACGACTCACAACCGGAAGGTGCTGGGTTCGATCCCCATCACAGCACCGGAAGTTATCCCGGAGAATCAAACACTTAGAAAATGCAGGAGGAAGCAGACATTTACATAAAATGTATCCTGAAGTTGGATGCACTGGGCCGACACGTGCAAAATAAAAACAACAGTGCCACGCACACCGCCTTGTGGATTAGAGAAATAAGGCAAACGCAACAAACAAAAAAATGTAAATGGGGAATATCAATGGTGAGAGAACGCCTCCTGGGATTATTTCAAAAACACATATCGACACTTAACTAACTTAACGTCTTTATACTGGTTTAAAAGACCCTGCAGAGTCTGTATATAACCAGTTACATTTACATCACCTTGCTCTAAAAGATATGCGCATCCAGTTTATTCTTAAATGCAGTAACTGTCCCTGCCTCCACTACCTCCTCTGGCAATGCATTCAAAGCAGACAACACTCTCTGACTAAAAAATATTTCCTAATATCTAATGTGGACCTCTCTGTAGTCAGCTTGTAGGTATGCCCTCTTGTTATTGTGGGAGGCTGTGTTTTTAAAAACTTGTTATAGTCTAATTTATCAATTCCTCTGATCATCTTATAAACCTGTATTAAGTCACCACGAATTCTTCTCTCTTCGAGACACTGTTGACACCGTGTCTTTCCTCATAACTGTAATTCTGGAATCCAACTATCAGCTTTGTCGCTCTTTTTTGTATTCTTTCCAGCATGTTTATATCCCTCTGTGATAAGGACTCCACACCTGTACACAGTACTCCAATCTAGGTCTAACTAATGCTTTATACAGTGTGTTCCCTTCGTTCGTACTCCTTGCCTTTGCATTGAAGTCACTATCATCACTACAATATCATGCTAAGGGGTCTTATTGATGACACACATAAATAAGTCGTAAAAGTTGTCTTTGTTCATGTCTAGATTCCTATTGTCATCTCAATCAGCTCAAAGGTCAAGGGAGACAGAAAGCTGAGAATTCCATTTATTTAGGCAGTAAAACGTCGAAAAATGTGGATGCTGCATATGACACTGCAACCCGAATCGTCTAGATCTCCAATGATTTGAACTAATTAACGAATATTTGGATCTCTTCGTCACTGAGTAAATATGTCAAGTACAGGATACTAAACTCGAAGGTCATCTCAGTGCTCAAATATGGTTGTGAAGGCTGTAAAATTACAAAGACGCTTGAAAATACGAGGCGTGTTCAAATGAAACCGGAAATAACTGCACCAATGAATATACGTAGGATGAGCATGACGCGGTCACTTCTAATGTAAACAACACGTGTTAAAATGTGTGGCGAACGTAAGCTCCGGCGACGTCTACCCGATCTGCTGCATCAATTTTGACGATGGCATCTTCTGGACGCAACAATATGCACCTGACCTGGTCTCGGAAGATCTTTCGTTAACTCACGTCTTTCTTTAAACATCGTTGTCCAGTTCTTTATATATATATATTCAGATTTGAACGACTGTTACGTGTACTACATTGACGTCCAAAAAAGCAAGTTGTTTGAGATTTAGTCAGAATGCATTATGACCAGCCTTCAGAGAGAACTTATCATATGCAGGTCTCCGGTCCACGTGCAAGGGCCGACCTCCACTTAGGGGAAACACTGGAGTCTCTGACACACTCGGTAAGCTCCACCTAACGAACAGCACACGCCTTTCATTCAGCGATAACAAGAAATTTACGCTTCGGTTTTCTCTGCGACGCCTTTTGGCAAAGACAGTACGCCAAAAAATGAAAAAGAAGAATTTGCTTGATGTTTATAGTTGTTTCCTCTTCTTTCATGGCATGCTTGTGTAAAGATTTTCTTTAGCCACCTCAGTCTTGTTTTCACACATGCCTGAATGATATAAGCTGTTATGCCGTCTGCGTCTGGTTACTTATTTCTAGGATTGCTTTTTATAGTCGTTCTATTTTGTGAATCAACTAATTAGGTTCCAAATTATTTGCTTTAACTGTAGCTGAGTGTATGTTGGGTTCAGAATTTCTTTAAAGTACACATCTCATATTCATTCTTTAACATCTCTCTCCCTCCCCCCCCCCCCAACCTCCTCTTTCTCTATCTCTCTCTCTCTCTCTCTCTCTCTCTCTCTCTCTCTCTCTCTCTGGTCTTTCAACTCTAAAGACGACGCAGAACTCAAAATTCTCCAGTTTGATCAGTACGTTGCCACTCTGTTCTCACATGATTACTAGCCCTGTTGTTGCCCCACCTTGTGATTGTTCCGCATATAGTCTCTCTGGGTCTACCCTGCTTCCTTTTGCCTGCTTGGTTTCCACATAATCGCCTGTAGAGTGAGTCTAATTTTCTTCATCCGCAGCATGCTCATTAAATATTAGGAATTCAATAATCCAATTGTGTCGCTAATGACTGACATAGCATTGAAGAACTCATCTCATAGCCTCAATGTCTGAAACTTTTATAACATTTTATGGACCAATTTTGACTAATAAATGTTAAATGTCGCTTTATTTTTGCAATTTTTCTGTTTTGGAAAAAAATGTATTAATAATTTGAAAAGAAATATCAATTTTCTTGTCTCATGGACTTCAGTGATGACTTATACAATTTTTGTTTTGTGTTTAATGTTGACTGATTCTTCAACTTCAGCGACCCACCATGTATTTGTTCTCTTGTATCTGCCATGCCCTAAAGTATTTGCGTCTCACACTTCATATTGAATCAGTAAAAGTTGTCCTAAATATTTTTGTTCCACATTTCATATTGAACCAATAAAAGAAGTTGTCCTAAATACTTTTGTTCCACATTTCATATTGAACCAGTAAAAGTTGTCCTAAATACTTTTGTTCCACATTTCACATTGAACCAATAAAAGAAGTTGTCCTAAATACGTTTGTTCCACATTTCATATTGAACCAATAAAAGAAGTTGTCCTAAATACTTTTGTTCCACATTTCAAATTGAACCAATAAAAGAAGTTGTCCTAAATACTTTTTGTTCCACATTTCATATTGAACCAATAAAAGAAGTTGTCCTAAATACTTTTGTTCCACATTTCATATTGAACCAGTAAAAGAAGTTGTCCTAAATACTTTTGTTCCACATTTCATATTGAACCAATAAAAGTTGTCCTAAATACCTTTGTTCCACATTTCATATTGAACCAATAAAAGAAGTTGTCCTAAATACTTTTGTTCCACATTTCATATTGAACCAGTAAAAGTTGTCCTAAATACTTTTATTCCACATTTCATAACGAACCAGTAAAAGTTGTCCTAAATACTTTTGTTCCACATTTCACATTGAACCAGTAATAGTTGTCCTAAATACTGTTGTTCCACATTTCATAATGAACCAGTAAAATTTGTCCTAAATATTTTTGCTCTACATTTCACATTGAAAGTAGTTAAGATGTTTTAAAACGTCCCATTGACTGTCTATATCCGCTTCCCCGCCTCCTCCGAAATAATGGTTATTTCATGAAATATGTTTTCCTGATTCAACATACCAAAAGAAAGTTTCAAGGCGTAAACTTAACAAATTACGGTCAGAGATGAAATTAGTTTGAAAAAGTACTGCCAAACGGAGACAGCAGACAAAAGCCTTCTAGGAAAATGTCCAGCTTTGAACTTCGAACTTTTACAATAAGAGGATTTCATTGTTGCCTTCTTGTGTTGCTTTTTTTAGCCCCTTGGAGGAATAATAGAACAAACACACGCGATAGGTGTCTGATTGCTCATTACGAAGTCTTTGATAACGCTAATTTCAAAGATCAGGTGTAATAAATCAAATGTCAAATGCAAATAAAGAGGAGAAAAGATAAGTAGCCAATTCGATCCAGCGTCAAAACACAAACAATATTACATTACAACTGACGTAACGACCAAAAGGTCGTCGTTGGTGGCAGATGATGACATTATTCTTGTTGTTGTTGTTGTTGTTGTTTAATTCCCACAATGAGTAAGTTAACTCTTTTGTGCGCCTTGAAAAGAATGTTTAATGGCGGGTTGTAGTAGCTTTCCTCCCATTCCGACCATGCTGGTGAAGGTGGGTCGCAGTCATCCAGGCGGTTGTGCTATGATTGCCTTCATCTTCTTCTGTAGTGTACACTACTATGAGGATCACACCAATCCACATCGTGTCAGCCAAGCTGCCTTGCAAACAGCCTGTTTTCAGTGAACGATACATGGGAGAGAGATCGTAGTCTTGGTCAGCGTATTGTGCTTGACTGACCCGACGTCCTGGTCAGTATGTTATACCTCAGTTCTCCAGAGGACAACATAAATGAGACTATCACAATTAGACAATTAGGATTGTTTTTTGTAGTTGTAATAAATGGCGCTCTTTTAAACACAAGAAACTATTTCTACTGTGTAAGTCTTCCTCAAATCGTTTTTTCGCGTTCAGCTTCTGGATTATTCATATGCTTTTTCTTACACGCATATTGCTTCCGCTTAGAGCAGTGGTTCATAGCCAGGGTCAACGGATCTACAACAATTTCAGGCGTCTGTGAACATAGATTGGTAACAATCAACATACGTGGCGTGTTCAAATGATACCGGACCAAACTGTCGCAAGTGAACATACGTACGATGCGCATGTTGACGTCACTTCGGGTGTAAACAGCACATAACAACCGTCATGTTTACAAAATTTCATTATCATCGGACTCATCGGAGTTGAAATTCATCGCAGAATGCAGGCAGTGTATGGTGACAAAAGTGTGTCGAAGACAACAGTGAAGAACTGGACAACGATGTTTAAAGAAGGACATGAGTTAACGAAAGATCTTCCGTGACCAGGTCAGGCGCATATTGTTGCGTTAACTCTCGTCCGGAACCAGGTCAGGCGCATATTGTTGCGTTAACTCACGTCCGAGACCAGGTCAGGCGCATATTGTTGCGTTAACTCACGTCCGAGACCAGGTCAGGCGCATATTGTTGCGTTAACTCACGTCCGAGACCAGGTCAGGCACATATTGTTGCGTTAACTCACGTCCGAGACCAGGTCAGGCACATATTGTTGCGTTAACTCACGTCCGAGACCAGGTCAGGCGCATATTGTTGCGTTAACTCACGCCCGAGACCAGGTCAGGCGCATATTGTTGCGTTAACTCACGCCCGAGACCAGGTCAGGCACATATTGTTGCGTTAAAACACGCCCGAGACCAGGTCAGGCGCATATTGTTGCGTTAACTCACGTCCGAGACCAGGTCAGGCACATATTGTTGCGTTAACTCACGTCCGAGACCAGGTCAGGCACATATTGTTGCGTTAACTCACGTCCTTCTTTAAACATCGTTGACCAGTTCTTCACTGTTGTGTTCAACACTTTTACCACCATGCACTGCCTGCATTCTGCAATAAATGTCAACTGGTCGACTTCTTTCAGCTGTTAGAAACCGATTCACCGCTCACTGATCAACTCTGGACGGATTCCGTTTTCAACGGTCTGCTGAGGAAACTATGAGTTGGAGGATACTGACATTTTACAAACTCGACGGTTGGTATGTGCTGTTTACACCAGAAGTGACGTCATCATGCGCATCGTACGTATGTTCATTTTTTGCAGTTTGATCCGGTTTCATTTGAACACGCCTCGAATTATCTTAATTTTTATTAACCGCTAACTGAAATATAGCATTTCCTTCACTTATGAGAGTATGCAATAGTGATTATCAATTAAAGCAGGATTAGAGTCAGTAATAGATGTTATACGTTTCTACATTACAGAGAACTGAGACGCTAGTCCGTTCAGGAACAATGTACTGAACATGACATTGCATCAGGGTCAGGCCAAACATATTGACCAAGGAAGGGCCAGGCCAAAAATATTGACCAAGGGCCAGGAAAAACATATTGACCAAGACGTCGCGTCAGGGTCAGGCAAAATATGCTGACCAAGACCCTCATCTCGGCATCCTAGAAGCCTTTCCCTGGAAACGAGCTGTTTTCATGGCAGCCTGGCTAACGGGGTGATCAATCGGGGTGATCCCAGATGTAGTAAGCAACACACAGATGAAGCCAAATATAACACAACCGCCTGGAGTACCCCGGTTCACTTTCATCAGTACGATCGAGATGTTAGTTAAGTTACTGCAACCCGCCACAACGTAATTTTCAGGGCACAGAAACGAGTAAACTTACTCATTATGGGCATTCGAAACAACAACAATCTTGAGGACCACGTTTCACCCTAATCAGCACGCTCGGGATGTTCGGAAAACTACTACAACCCGACACTTAATGTCTTTTTCAGCGCGCACAAAAAAGTAAACATTACTCCTTTGGTAATTCGTCGTACATACACGATATTCGTCTATTTCATCATTTCAAAGCGGAATGTGTCCATTTAGCAGTATTTTTTTCTCTTGCATTCCTACACAGCTGAAGCAGCATCGGCAAAGCGTGTATTTACACCTACGCAATATTGCACATGAATCCTATCACATTCAACAACAACAACGTATCAC
This sequence comes from Ariolimax columbianus, assembly GCA_036924085.1. NCBI lineage: Eukaryota > Metazoa > Mollusca > Gastropoda > Stylommatophora > Arionidae > Ariolimax > Ariolimax columbianus. The sequence continues at coordinate 80,067,506 of JAVGWX010000012.1, forward strand.
ATTTCAAATGTTCCATATCTAAAAAATTGCAGACGCTTTTTTTTAATTTGGAACTTTGCCAGGTATTAGACCCACTTCAACCGCACCAGATCGCACGTGGATATATATATAAATATATATATCATCATCAAATAGCATGTCCTTTATAGAACGTCGCTCCCATCACAGTCTGTCTGAAAGAAACTCGTTCCCTTGCCAAAACTCCAGCCTCCGCCAGTCATACTCAGGTATTCCTGGATATCTTGGTGCCATCGTCTTCTTGGTCTACCCCTTCCTCTTTTGCCTGGCACCATACCTCCCATCACTGTTCTCTGGAGACCGTTGTGTCTCTTGATGTGACCAAAGTATTCACATGTTCTGGGCAAAATGGAATTGGTAAACCAGTTCTCCTCTATGCTGAACTCTTGCCGAATGTCTACTTTTTTTCGTTTTCTCTGTACAGGCTATTCTGGGGACATTTCTGTGAGATTTTGAATCGTAGGATTCGATTCTTTGCCTAGAAGTGTTGGTAATCGTCCATAATTCACTGCCGTAAGCTGCCACAGGAAAAACACAGGCTGTCAAGACTTTTACTTTTATCCTTTTGTTGGTGCTCTGCCATAATTTCTTCAGGCTGTTCAGTCTCTGCATTGCCATGGCTAGTCTTCTTCCGGTTTCCTCCGGGCAGTCGCCATTTTTGTCAATTCTGGAGCCCAAATTTTCAAAATGCTTGACCTAATCTATTTCCTCACCACCCACTGTAAATGTATGCTGACATTGTGTTTTGTCGGTGGTCATTATACTTGTTTTATTTATGTTTATAAACAGGTTTTGATCTTTACTGTGTCCATTTAACGGCTGAAAGTAGGTGCTCTAGCCCTTTTGCACTTCTTGATAGTATCACTGTGTCTTCTGCGTAACTCTGGAATCTCGTACACCCCCCCCCCCCCCCCCCCGCTCCCCAATCGTGAATGTATCAAAACTGTAAATGTTCTCGTCTTCTCTAACATTTCTCATTATATATTCCGCATAGATGTTATATATATAAGGTGAGAATATACATCCCTGTCTTACTACCTTTCGTACTGCGAGCCAATCTGATGTTTGCCCAGATACTCGGACAGCGATTCGTTTAATGTATAATGTTTCAATGAGATGCATAATGTGAACAGGGAACCCCATATCCTTCATGATTGTCCAAAGATTTTGCAGTAGGTTTGCTATGTCCTTATAAGTTTCCACTATGTATCTTCTTTTATCTTTTCTTATTTCTCTTCGAACTTTTCTTGCGCAGTTTTTATATGCTGTGTTGGTCCCCTTACTTCCCATTTGTTTTAATGTTTCCTTTCTTCAATGAGCTTCAGTGTCGTATCCGTTATATAGCTTTGTTTCTTGTGCGAGATACTGGGAATCATTACGTTTGCTATCGAGATTAAAATATCTCTTGCGTGTGATATCAACTTCTCAGATGTCATCTCTTCATGTACCGCAAGTAACGCTTTAAATTTGTTTTCTACTTTGATGTAGTATTCAGAAGGTATTGCTGTTACAATGAATTATATTTGCTGGAAACCTTTGTTAATCCTACGAAGTCTTGTCTTGAAAACTGTAAATAGTAATTCTACGTTCCGTATCGCAATCCGCTCCTGGCAGCGTTTTTGTTGCCAGCACATTTGACCTTTATCTTTGTTGTACCAGGATGTAATCCATTTGATTTCTGCTGTTGCCATCAGGGGAGGTTCACGTGTATTGTCTCCGCGGATGTTGTTTAAATAAGGTGTTAGCAATGGAGAGGTTATTTTTCATGCAGAATTCAACCAGTTTTTCCCCTCGCTGATTTCTGTGTCCCAAACCAAAAAAACACTTCTCTCTTCTTCGGCTCTTTCCTCTACAACTTTCGCATTACAATCTCCAATGATGATAAAGGTGTTTCGGTTTTCGTCTTGTTCCATCGTTTCTTGTAAGGTGTCATAGAAATCTTCCATTTGGCAATCATCAGCTGCTGATGTTTGTGCATTAACTTGAATTATTGTTAAATTTCTTGTCCTTCTCTTTAGTCTGATTACAATTATTCGGTCGTTAACTGGATTGAAACCAAGTAGTGATGGTGCCGTCTTCTTGGACAGTAAAGTCGACCCCGCTTTTCCCACCCTTGTCCATCCCAGAGTATATGAATATTTCTCCTGATATGCTGATACAGTGACCTTAACCGGCCCATCTGTGTTCAGAGACTTCCGACACGGTCCTCGTTTTCTCCATTTCTTTTCCAATCATAAACACCTTGCGCTGGTATAGACTCCTGACGATCCGTGTGCCTATTCTTAGATTTGTTTCTAGTTTCATTTCATAGTTGTCCCCTGTAATACAGTTTGACATATATATATAGTAATGTATCCTGTATGCATTGTTCCGATCGTAAATAATCCCTCGGTAGTTAAAAATCAAAACGAGGGCGCTTCACGACCTCTGCCATAGCGAAATTCAAAATTATGTTACAAATCAAGCCAATCTATTACGAGATTCTCGCGGTGCTACGGAGCTCGTGCATTGTGCTGAGATTCTACACAAATTATGGAGAAGAATATGGGTTAAACCGTGTGCAATGAGGTTGATTATTCGACTAAACTGAAGTGGAGGATGGATAATTATTGTTGTTGCATTTGCACAATTAAAAAAAATTATTTTTATAACATGTTTTTTTGTTTTTTTACAGAACGTAGCTTCTTAAAACCGCCACCTATTTGGCTGTTGTAAGTTTCTTGGCAAGTGTGCAGGACGGTAGGTTGCCATTACTTTCCGTACGTGGAGGAGCATTCGCCAGAGAAAAAATCCAGTCGTCTGCCAAACTGGACACAAGTGGGAATCGTGAAAACCGAGCGAGTTTCGCCCTTAGGCCACACAGCCTCCACAATAAGTAAGTTTATTCTTTGTGAGGCCTTGAAAATGGCGTTAAGTGACTGGTTTTAGATGATTTAACTTAACATCTTTATACTGATTTAGAAGACTTTACAGAGTCTGTATACAACCAGTTTCTTTGAGTGTGATTTTTTACCGATGTGCAAGTCCATCTTAATAGTCTCAAACACTAAAGCTAAGTAGACCCGCAGCAAGTTAGGCACCATCTATAGCGGCTCTCTCCACACGGAGAAAGGTACAAATAGCTTGGGTAGATTTTTAAATTGAATCTTGTCAGGGCAGCGGCCGTTAAGCCTATTCTTTTCAATTTCCAACTGCTAATGATTGTTTAACGTACTCGACACTGAACATGGGGGTCCCATCTCACTACCCAGAGATCAGGGGTCCGATCACATTACCCAGAGACCAAGGGTCCGATCTCACTACCCAGAGATCAGGGGTCCGATCTCACTACCCAGAGAACAGGGGTCCGATCTCACTACCCAGAGATCAGGGGTCCGATCTCACTACCCAGAGAACAGGAGTCCGATCTCACTACCCAGAGATCAGGGGTCCGATCTCACTACCCAGAGAAAAGGAGTCCGATCTCACTACCCAGAGATCAGGAGCCCGATCTCACTACCCAGAGACCAGGGGTCCGATCTCACTACCCAGAGATTAGAGACATTTTTGCTAGAAATTCTACGTGAAAAAAGTTCCTGTCTCCGCTGTGATTCGAACCCGCGACCTCCGACACCCGAGGCGGACACCTTACCTCGTGACCACTGAGTCCCCCTTATCATATTCTGAGCATGCAGAGGTCAGTGGGTCGTGGTCCACCAAGCGGTTGTGCTGTGCTTGGCTTCGTGAGGGTGTACCTTACTACACCTCGTTAGCCAGACTGTAAAAAACAGCCTGTTTTCAGGAAGACATACGTGGAAGGGAGGTTGAGGATCTTGGTTAGTATATTTTTCCTGAGCTTGACTAATATGTCTGATCAGTATGTTTTACCTCTCCTCTCAAACTTGTGTATGGGTGGATTAATGGATGTTAGTCTCGTCTTCCCAGATTAATGGAAGGATGGATGAATTGTGAATGGATGAATTAATGAATGAGCTAATATATATTATACGCGTAAATATATACACATTTGTTGTCGTTTATATGTTGGAAGCATATACTCCGCAGGGAGCTGAAACAGTTGTTTATGATTGATTGATTGATTGATTGATTGATTGATGCGGGTCCTGAATGATATTACTAGTACTGTACATATATATTTAAAAAAACAACTGTCATACGAAATTTTTCCCATTGCTGGGGTAGTCGAGGGGTTTTGAAGGCTGGGGACTACAGGCCTCTTCGCTACTGCTGTCGCCACGTCGTGTGCTGGCTATGATTGTTTATTTCACCCCCAACAGAAAACCAGCATATACCATATCTTGGATTCGAACCGCTGTCCTCCTTGTCGGCAGGCAAGCCTCGAAACCATTCGTCCACGCGCTCCTCTGTACAAATATAATGGTGTGAAAAGTAACATCAGGGTCAGGTGACATATCTTGATCAAGACCCCTACCTCGACGGACTCCCTGCAAACAGGCTGTGCCATAAAAGGTCTGATGAATAAGGTGGGCATCGACACCGAAGTACATATTTAAATCATTTCTTAAAATCACCCCAGACCAGGTCATGTATTATTAATTCTAACAATGCAGATCCTATATTTTTGTCTCACTGGCCACAAACTACTGACCCCTGCTAAAACACATGCGTGCAACATTATCCTATTATTTCAATATTCTTAACATTGTCAAATATTCCACATCTATCTCCACAAACATGTGATGAATTCTTCGGTAAAATACGTTAACCTGTTCTCTGTTAAATGCCAGACTGTTCGTGAATGTTCGGCTTATGAGAGGAAACATCTCGTTGGCAAATTAATTCCCATTTTGCAGAACTGGGGCGTTGTTATTAGGTGAAATACGGTAAGCCCTTTACTACATCATTTCACAATATTTCCCATGTACTTTCCTTGAAAAGCATTGTTTCATATTATGTTCTACTGGTGCTGTTGTCAGCATTATTTCTCACCGTCTTATTAGTGACTCTCTGATACCTGTGTTATCTATTAAGTTAATAAAACGAATGTTGACTTGGCTCTTGATTCTTGATTCTAGGGACCAACATCATCACATAGGGGACATTCCCATAAGTGCTCTGTTCACCGTGAAAGCAGCCAGCCAAGCGTATGTCTACTCAGAGTCCCAGTCAGGTGTTGATTTCGTGTTCTTCGGATCTTTCCAGTGAGAACACATGTTCTCCCCTCTGCCATAGTCATTCCCAAATCTGTCATCCTCTGCACATACGCATTTTTGCGATCCTCTGTCTATTCATCATTCCGTAGTGTGAATAATTTAAATAACAGGCCTTACCAACTCAACCATGTCTCTCGTCATCACCGCGTCGTTCACCACAGTTCGTCCAGCCACTGCATCAGCTCTTCCGTAGTGCCAGACTCCTGCATGTCCCGGGCAGTAGATCTATGTGACACCTTGTATACCAGAGTTGTTCAGAAGAGAGGCCAACCTTTCTATCTTACAGAACATGCCCTGCGAGTCTGATAGTATCACTGTTTGTGTCACCGGTTGCGTCACCAACCAAGTCAGGACTGCTGTTACCGCCTCAATCTCCATCCTCAAATCAATCAATGACCGCCTGCAAGATGCGGACACCGCAATAGATGAAACAGCAATCCACAAACTGCAAAGTTTCGACATTAAACGAGGTTCGAGCGGAGTGGGGCGCATGAGAGGACGAAGCAGGAGAGTGTACAACCAGCGAGCTACAGGGACCATCAGCATCCATACCTTACGCCATTTGATGAGAGAGACTGAGCACCTATGGGTATGCCCGGAGTGCAGTGACGTCAATTCTTAGATACAGAAACAGAAACTTGATGTGACAGTCGTGTAGTCAGCTGATTTCTCCCCCACTTCCTTGCCATTTTTGGTAGCCGTGAAAATCCCAACCGCACATGCTTGCATCTCTGTTGGTGGAGCCATATGTGTACATAATGGGGTCTTATGATCCTGAATGTTGCTGGATTGAAGCTTCTATCCTAGTGCCGCCCCACTCGCCCTACTCTCTGCTTAGTTGTATCACCACCCTTGTCAGGGAGCTCGTGTTGCCCACCTCTACCCATTAACTATCTCTTCCCACCCACTTCTTCTAATGCACAGACCCTCATCCATGGTCATTCTCGCTTGATTCATCTGCCCTCAAGTGTATCCAACACTTGGTGCAAAGGGTGGTGTCGATTGTTGACTTAATAATTGCCTTGTCAATCAATTTTAAGCAGAAACCGTTTCTGCTCCACGTAGAGCATTTGTCTTCAACAACTACATGGGAAGTCTTTCAACGTTGGGGACCGCACAGGTAATAGTGAATGAGCTGACATGAGTTAGTGACTCGTAGCTGGCTGCTTGCATAAGTGTCAGTGACTCATGGTTGCAGTTTGGTTCAGAGATTTGCTATGGAAAATGGAATGCTAACCGGATCCCAAAAACGCTGTACTGAAATCGGATATGCTGGGCCTAAAGGCACAGATATCGCAGCCTCGCCATAAACTATGACAGATGTCACCGACGTCCTTTTCAGGACGAACACAGTTGACGAAGGACGAGGAGAAGACGAAGAAGGGGAAGTAGAAGGAGTAGGAGAAGATCAAGAAGTAGTAGAAGAAGAAGAAAAAGATAAAGAAGAAGAACAATAATAATAATAATAAGAAGAAGAAGAAGAAGAAAAAGAAGGAGAAGAAGAAGAAGAAAAAGAAGAAGAAGAAGAAGAAGAAGAAGAAGAGGAAGGAGAAGAAGAAGAAGAAGAAGAAGAAGAAGAAAAAGAAGAAGAAGAAGAAGTAGACGAAGAAGAAGAAGAAGAAGAAGAAGAAGAAGAAGAAGAAGAAGAAGAAGAAGAAGAAGAAGAAGAAACACATTAAATGTTTACCTGTCAATATCTATATATTAATGTTGTTGTGGCTTAATGTTTGAACAGAGTGCGTCACCCAATCGCTTGTCCAACCCTCTTTAGACACCTCATATAACATGTCTGGCAAGTGGTCCGATTCTTTGCTCCTCTTTCTGGCCCGGTTACACTCGACGGTCTTTGTCTTATCCTCTCAAATATTTGTTCATGAAAACACTAAAAAGTTTATTAAGAATCTTCTAATTCACTAATTTCCAATGAAAAAGAATGATCCATTTACGATGAATAATTGGAATCCTTATTTTCAAACAGAATGGAGTATGCCTGCTGTAAGGTACAGTTAGGGTAAGCGGGTCAATTGTAGTGTCGAACCTATAGTTAGGGTAGGGGGTCAATTGTAGTGTCGGACCTATAGTTAGGGTAGGAGGTCAATTGTAGTGTTGGACCTATAATTAGGGTAGGGGGTCAATTGTAGTCTCGGACCTGTAGTTAGGATAGGGGGTCAATTGTAGTGTTGGACCTATAATTAGGGTAGGGGGTCAATTGTAGTCTCGGACATATAGTTAGGGTAGGGGGTCAATTGTAGTGTCGGACATATAGTTTGGGTAAGCGGTCAATTGTAGTGTTGGACCTATAGTTATGGTAGGGGGTAAATTGTAGTGTTGGACCTATAGTTAGGGTAAGCGGGTCAATTGTAGTGTTGTACCTATAGTTAGGGTAGGGGTCAATTGTAGTGTCGGACATATAGTTAGGGTAGGGGGTCAATTGTAGTGTCAGACCTATAGTTATGGTAGTGGGTCAATTGTAGTGTTGGACCTGTAGTTAGGGTAGTGGGTCAATTGTAGTGTTGGACCTATAGTTATGGTAGGGGGTCAATTGTAGTGTTGGATCTATAGTTAGGGTAAGCGGGTAAATTGTAGTGTTGTACCTATAGTTAGGGTAGGGGTCAATTGTAGGGTCGGACATATAGTTTGGGTAAGCGGTCAATTGTAGTGTTGGACCTATAGTTATGGTAGGGGGTCAATTGTAGTGTTGGAGCTATAGTTAGGGTAAGCGGGTCAATTGTAGTGTTGTACCTATAGTTAGGGTAGGGGTCAATTGTATTGTCGGACATATAGTTAGGGTAGGGGGTCAATTGTAATGTCAGACCTATAGTTAGGGTAGTGGGTCAATTGTAGTGTTGGACCTATAGTTTGGATAAGCGGTCAATTGTAGTGTCAGACCTATAATTAGGGTAAGCGGGTCAATTGTAGTGTCGGACCTATAGTTAGGGTAGGGGGTCAATTGTAGTGTCGGACCAATGGTTAGGGTAGTGGACCCAATGTAAGGTCGGTTATATGGTTTACGGTAGTAGACCCACTTTAAAGGCGGGTATATAGTTAGGGAAGTGGACCCAATTTAACGTCGGGTGTATGGTTTACGGTAGTAGACCCAATTTAACGGCGGGTATATAGCTAGGGTAGTGGACCCAATTTAACATCTGGTCTATGAATAGGGTAGTGGACCCAATTTAACATCGGGACTATGCTTAGGGAAGTGGACCCAATTTTAACATCGGGTCTATGCTTAGGGTAGTGGGTCCAATTTAACATCGGGAGCCGCGAGTGGTCCTGGGTTCATTCCCCAGTTGAGGCGGTATTAATTTTTTCAGACCGCAATGGCTCCCAGGTCGACCCAGCCTTAAATGGGTACCGGTTCAGTCCGGAAAGTAAAAGCGGTGAGGGAGAGGAGATGGCTACAGCCCTCATATAGCCGAGCCTTTGAAATGTGAGATCGCTAACACCTCACACCCCTACGGCAGTAATGCTATGGGATACTTTACTTTCCTTTTTTTACTATGGATAGGGTAGTGGACCCAATTTAACATCGAGTCTATGGATAGGGTAGTGGACCCAATTAAGGGTAAAGGCACACATGTAATGTTGGGTCTATTATTTAAATTAATGGTGCCTAAGATGAAACCAATCAATCAACTCGAACTGATTTTAATGAACTACAAATGCTAACGGACTTTGTAAAACACGTTTTATTAAAATAAGGTCATTAAATGGCAATGTGTTTGATGGAAAACAACAATAATTTGTAGGATTGATTAAAACTAAAGTCAAGAAATGAAATTCTGGAACTGAAAGAAGATATTGTAAATTATAATGATGAGGTTCTGACATGGAGTAATCTAGACGCAAAGGAAAGGTCGAGATATTAATAATGCTTTCTTGTATATCCTGAGAGAAAAACAATATATTAGCTCTGATCCAAAGAATTGATTTCACTGCACTCCTTGTATACTGAATGCTCGAAAGAAATGCAGAGACTTAACATCCTGAAGAAATTATGGCAGAGCACCAACAAAACGACAAAAGTAAAAGTCTTGAGAGGCTGTGTATTTTTTCTGTGGCAGCTTATGGCTGCGAAGCATGGACGATTTCCAACCTTTTGGACAAAAAATCTAATCATTTGAGTCAAAATGTTACAGAAAGATCATCAGAATACACTGGACAAAGAAAAAAACAAATGCAGACATTCGGCAAGAGTTGAGCATTGAAGAGAACTGGTTTATCAATTCTATTTTGGCTAGAAAATGCAAATACTTTGGTCACATCAAGAGACACAACGGTCTTGAGAGAACGGTGATGGAAGGCATGGTGCCAGGCAAAAGAGGAAGCGGTAGACCAGGAAGACGATGGCACCAAGATATGCAGGAATCCCTGGTTATGACTGTGACGAAGGCTGGAGTTTTGGCAAGGGAAAGAGTTTCTTTCCAACAGATTGTGACGTGAGCGACCTTCTATAAACGTGATGCTAAATGATGACTTTTTTTCTTTTTAAATGGTTTTTGTTTACTTTAATTGTCTCTTTCTACCAATTCACCCTACCCCCCCCCCCCTTCTCTCTTCCCACGCCCAAATGGGGTGCTCTGTACAATTATCTCGCTACTATCACGAGCCCTGGGTGTCATTCTCTGACAGGCGGTCATCGATAGACTTCAAAATGTCGGTCCTATAATTATCTAAACTTTCCGTACTTGGTGTCAGTGAAGGAGGGTAATCAGTTGCATGCTAATACACCTACACGCATCTGAAAGTAAATATAATCAAAGAGTTATCTAAGTAATTATAGTTTGGGTGTTCTTCCTTGTAAAACTAATCAAACCTGCACGAAATATGTACAAATATTGGATGTTTTGTATCTGAGCCATTATGTGAGACATGCCCTATGTAATCACGGATCAGCCTTATCATTTTTTATTTCTTGTAGAAAGCTGCAGATTTGAAGAGTTGCAGAGTAGAGCTGACATCAGGGCGTCTATTGCAATCCGTTTCCATCTCGTCCCAGTATAGGATTACGATGTAACCCGTGTTATTGGCGTAGTCTGTTGCATGATACATTTCTTGGCAAACTTTCATTATTTTGTTTGAAACTATTTATTTAAGACGAAACCGCCTGATGTTTGGGGCATGATTGCTTGCGAGGGGTAATAATTTATGTTGGTATGTATGTATGAGTTTGTGTGTGTATGTGTGGAAATGTGTGTGTGAATGTGTGTGAATGTGGGTGTGGGTGTGTGTGTGTGTGTGTGTATGCATGAGTTTGTGTGTGTGTGTATGCATGAGTTTGTGTGTGTATGTGAATGTGTGTGTGAATGTGTGTGTGAATGTGGGTGTGAATGTGGGTGTGTATGAGTGTGTGTATGCATGTATGCAGGAGTTTGTGTGTGTATGTGTGTGTATGTGAATGTGTGTGTGAATGTGTGTGTATGTGAATGTGTGTGAATGTGTATGTATGCATTAGTTTGTGTATGTATGTGTGTGTGTGTGTATGTGAATGTGTGTGAATGTATGTGTGTGTATGTGTGTATGTGAATGTGTGTGTTAATGTATGTGTGTATGTATGTGAATGTATTTGTGTGTATATGTGAATATGTGTGTGAATGTTCCGTAACGTCAAATCTTGTCCTTTCAAATGTAGACACGTCCAGATAAACTAGAACGCTGAAACAGTTTTAAGAAGTACAAACCTTATGAGAAAATACTTTAATGACATTTTTTATGAATAGTTGGACCATTTTTGGACAATTATTTTGATAATTTGTTGAAATTAATGATCGCCATAATTGCCCATGGCTGCGCTTCAGATATCTTAACTTTTTATGATATCACGTGATCCGATCCGCCAAAAAATGTCCTAGTATTTTTTAACTTTCAAAATTTTTCCTGACGGCGTATTACTTTCTAGTGCTTTTGGAATTCAAAGTTTTTTTGTTTAAATTTTTTTTTAAGATTGTTTTTATGTCTTCAATACACTACTTAATTTTTTTAATAAATTAATATATAGAAAGTCATTGCTAGCGCTGCAGGTCGAGTGGTAAGGATATCGATGTTCGAACCGTAAGATAAGAATAAACGTTCAAAACTTGGAGACGGTATGCGTGGTTCATATCAGAGATCAGGAGGCTAACATATGGTCAGGCAAAACATACTGATCAGACATGTTAGTCAAGGTCCGGTAAAAGTTGATCTGACAGGTTAGTGAAGGACAGGTAAAACATACTGATCTGACAGGTTAGTAAAGGTCAGGTTAAACATACTGATCAGACAGGTTAGTATAGGTCAGGTAAAACATACTGATCAGACAGGTTAGTAAAGGACAGATAAAATATACTGTTCAGACAGGTTAGTAAAAGACGGGTAAAATATACTGTTCAGACAGGTTAGTGTAAGTCAGATATAATATATTGATCACACAGATTGGTAAATGTCAGGTAAAATATACAGTTCAGACAGGTTGGTAAAGGTCATATAAAATATTCTGATGAGACAGGTTAGTAAAGGTCAGGTAAAATATACTGATCCGGTAAAGTAGTCAAAGTTGGGTAAAACATACTGATCAAACAGGTTAGTCAAGGTCAGGTAAAATAAACTGATCAGACAGGTTAGTCAAGGTCAGGTAAAATAAACTGATCAGACAGATTAGTAGAGGTCAGGTAAATTAAACTGATCAGACAGGTTAGTAAAGGCCAGGTAAAATAAACTGATCAAACAGGTTAGTCAAGGTCGGGTAAAATAAACTGATCAGACAGGTTAGTAAAGGTCAGGTAAAATAAACTGATCAAACAGGTTAGTCAAGGTCAGGTAAAATAAACTGATCAGACAGGTTAGTAAAGGTCAGGTAAATTAAACTGATCAGACAGGTTAGTAAAGGTCAGGTAAAATTCAATGATAAAACAGGTTAGTCAAGGTCAGGTAAAATAAACTGATCAGACAGGTTAGTAAAGGTCAGGTAAAATAAACTGATCAAACAGGTTAGTCAAGGTCAGATAAAATTAACTGATCAGACAGGTTAGTAAAGGTCAGGTAAAATAAACTGATCAGACAGGTTAGTAAAGGTCAGGTAAAATAAACTGATCAGACAGGTTAGTAAAGGTCAGGTAAAATAAACTGATCAGACAGGTTAGTAAAGGTCAGGTAAAATAAACTGATCAGACAGGTTAGTAAAGGTCAGGTAAAATAAACTGATCAGACAGGTTAGTAAAGGTCAGGTAAAATAAACTGATCAAACAGGTTAGTAAAGGTCAGGTAAAATAAACTGATCAGACAGGTTAGTAAAGGTCAGGTAAAATATACAGGCCAAGACTCCTACCTCAGTTCCACGTTGGTCTCCATGGAAACGGACTATTTTTTGCCACAGCCTGGTAAACGAGGTGGGGATCGACGCGATCCCCTCAGTAATGAGATGAATCCCACGCAGATGAAGCCAAGTTTAACACGACCGCATGGATGACCCCGGTCCACCTTCATCAGCATGCTCGGAATGCGCTGGAAGTTATAGCAACCAGTCACTTAACACACTTTTCAGGGTGCACAACAGAGTAATCTTACACAGTGTGGACATTCAACAACAACTACAGCAACAGCAACAGCAAAATCACAGACCAACAAAACAATCTTCTTCTTCTTCTTCTTCGTTCTCAATCTCCCACTACCAAACCCTGAAAGGGTAAGTATCAGAATGTAGTCCGGAGAACGGAATGCGTTGTGTCGTAGTTTACAGCTTTCGGTCCAACACTCTGACTTCAGCAAGCATTTATTTAATACCGGGTTAGCATTCCCTCTTCGATCCCTTCTCTTTAGCCAGTCTGCCCTGCTGCAGCCTGTTATCCAGGATCACCGTGTGGAGGTGTAGAAGGGTCTTGACAGCTCTGGTTCGCTGGCCCTGACGCTAGCAGTCAGCTATGGGTCGCTAACCACTGCAGCTCATGCGCTGCTCAGCATCTTGACCCCCAGCGAAACAATCAAAAGAGGTTTTCCAATTGGGATAAACTTTCGTCCTTCAATTATTGGGACTATGGAATAACGATACAGTTCGATCCAAACAAATGTTTATTTATCTTCAGTTCACTTATGTCGTTACACCCCGTATGGAGGTGTGACCTGCTTTGTTTTGAATTTTTTAGCAGACGAAAATCCGCTGGATGACCACATAACCAAGACCTGAAGTTAAAGACACTCAGTCGCCTTCTTGAGATATATTCTCTGTGGGGTGAGAATCCCTAGAATAATTTGAGTAGTTTTTTAACTTTAATTTTACCTGAGCAGCGGCCGTTCAGTTTACTCTTTTCGATTTTCAACTGTCATAAGATTTCTAGCGTGCTCGACACTGCACATGGGTGTCTGATCTCACTACTCAGAGATAAGGGTAAATTTTTACCGGATGATCCGAGTGTAAAAATTCCGGTCTCCACCTTGATTTGAACCCGCGACCTTCAACACCCAAGGCGAACACCTTACCTTGGGACCACTAGGTCACCTTAACAAATGTATAGACTTCACTACTTTCTAACCTTAAGAAAATCGAGCATAGACCACTCAGGCCTTAAATGCTTGTGGTGCAGGAAAACAAACAATAAACTGTGGTAGTTTCAATTACGGAACGTAGAAACCTAGGGAATATGTAGGAGTAATTGCTGCTATACATTTAGTTGGATCGAACTCGGCCTATATTTCATACTCGCAGTTGTGTGTTCTTGTTAAAGTAAATTTGTTATAAAGTACGACGGGCGCTCAAATTAAATCGGAACTTGTTGTTTTAGTTGTACCTGAACAGGCTATAGCGTGCTGGAGCTACTATCATTAGCTAGGGGTACTAGTGTCCTATTACTGCTTGGTGGCTCACTTGCCAGGGACCGGTCACCTGACAGAGAAATAAAAATGGCGGGCAACACTGTTAGTGCTTGCATGCCATAGCGTGTTGTGATAAAGTTTCGTGTAGAAGAAGACGTGGATCATGCGGAGATTTACAGAAAACTGCAACCAGAATACGGTGATGAGACACTCAGACAAAGTAAGACATGTGGACGGTGTAAACGTTTTAGAGAAGGCTGTAGATCCGTAAGTGATGATCCGGGCCGTGGCGGCTCTAAGCCCACCACACATCCCTGTGAATATCCAGTTAGTGGAACGTCTTATCCTGGAAAATCAATGCATAACCTGTCGTGAAATTGCACAAGAGGCAAGTCTTTCTCTGGGTACGGTGAACACTATTATTCGTGAACATTTGCATTTTCTGAAAATTAGTGCATGTTAGGTCTGATCACAGAGGCGCCCTGCTCCTGCAAGCTAACGCTCGACCTCAAACGGTTCACCGCACTATGTGCCATCTGCAGCAACTCTACTGGGAGGTATTGCCATATCTACCTTACAGCCCAGACATCGCTCCATACGATTTCCGATGTTTGGACCCCTAAAAGAATTCCTGGTACGTCAGCATTTTAGCATTCATGACGAAGTGAAACAGACTGTCCTGGATTGCTTCAGAAATACTTACACATTTTTCTGGGCTGAAGCTTTTCAATCATTACTCAATCGCTGGGATAAGTGCATAGGCGTTGTAGTAGATTATATAGAAAAATAAATGGCATTTTGACTACTTCTTCTTCTTCTTCTTCTTCTTCTTCGTACGCTGTCAGACGTCAACCTGTATTTTTTTTTTTAAAGCAGCCGTCATCCTGAGGCTGTCGACACTGCCATAGAGCTTGTCTATTGTTGCCACTGGTGATGGCCACATCTGTTTTCTTTGATCCTCGTATGTCGGGCAATTTTGCAGCAAATGTTCAGCATTCGTCAGTGCCACCCATCTTCAATTTATTGAATAGGTGGTACCTCAGTCTACTGTGGCCTGTGCGAGGTCTGAAGACCACGACCTGCTCTCTTCTGTTCAACTGGTAATAGGCATCGTTTTTTGTGTAGCCAGTATGTTCTGTTTCCCATTTGGTCATGTATCTAGCTCTAATAAGCCGTTTTGACTGTTCGTAGGTCACACTAGTATCTGGTTGTGGTAGTATTTTAACTACTTGAAAACAAAAAAATTATTTTTCTTCCCAAAAAAGCCTTGGTTTGACTTGAGAACTGGTCATTGCAGACTACTAGAACATCTTTACCGATTAAAAATATCACACACTGATGAATGCCTGTGTGGAACAGGTAGCCAGAATCCTGAACACATTCTACAGGAATGCGCACTCTATAGTGAAATGAGATACCGGACTTCGTCAGAGGATTGCGGAGCTGAGACAGAAGCTGTGGGGCAGCCGATCCGACCTGGTGAAGACTACAGACTTCATCGTGGCGTTTGGTTTGCAGATATAGCATGACCAAAGTTCCTGGACCGAAAGACAGGAAGAGTAACACGACATCGAGGAAAGGGGCTGACCATTTCAGCTCATACAAAACTGTGACAAAACACAATTAGATGGGCAACACGTTATCGTCTAAGACCGACACGATCTGCCAAGAGACTACCTGTACAATGAATCTCTGGATCTCTGTATATTTTTTACAGATATCAAGATTCACACGAAAATTAGAATATTCAACGCAAGTCTCAAGTCAGTGTTGCTGTATAGAGCGGAAAGATGGAGAACGACTAAGGTCATAGAAGAAAGACTCCAGTCTTACGTTAACAGATGCCTAGGAAGGATAATGGGCATAAAGTGGCAGGACATGGTGAGGAATGAAGACTTGTGTTCATAAAGTGGCAGGACATGTCGAGGAATGAAGACTTGTGTTCATAAAGTGGCAGGACATGTCGAGGAATGAAGACTTGTGTTCATAAAGTGGCAGGACAAGATGAGGAATGAAGACTTGTGGGAACCGAGCCAACAACGGCCATTGGGACTACAGATTAAGTGAAGAAAATGGGGCTGGATAGAACATAATGCTGCGTAAGGCACAGTCTAACATAGCCAGACAGGCTCTTACATGAAATCTTCAGAGGAAAAGAGAGAGAGGTAGACCCAAAAATACGCGGAGATGAGAATCTGAGAAGGAGCTAAAATGTAAATAATTACACCTGGAGAGAGGAAGAAAGAGCAGCCCTAGACCGTGCTGCTGGCTGGATGGTTACACCTGGAGAGAGGAAGAAAGAGCAGCCCTAGACCGTGCTGCTGGCTGGATGGTTACACCTGGAGATAGGAAGAAAGAGCAGCCCTAGACCGTGCTGCTGGCTGGATGGTTACACCTGGAGAGAGGAAGAAAGAGCAGCCCTAGACCGTGCTGCTGGCTGGATGGTTACACCTGGAGAGAGGAAGAAAGAGCAGCCCTGTACCGTGCTGCTGGCTGGATGGTTACACCTGGAGAGAGGAAGAAAGAGCAGCCCTGGACCGTGCTGCTGGCTGGATGGTTACACCTGGAGAGAGGAAGAAAGAGCAGCCCTGGACCGTGCTGCTGGCTGGATGGTTACACCTGGAGAGAGGAAGAAAGAGCAGTCCTAGACCGTGCTGCTGGCTGGATGGTTACACCTGGAGAGAGGAAGAAAGAGCAGTCCTAGACCGTGCTGCTGGCTGGATGGTTA
Organism: Ariolimax columbianus; assembly: GCA_036924085.1. Taxonomy (NCBI): domain Eukaryota; kingdom Metazoa; phylum Mollusca; class Gastropoda; order Stylommatophora; family Arionidae; genus Ariolimax; species Ariolimax columbianus. The sequence goes on from JAVGWX010000012.1 coordinate 80,084,213, forward strand.
CACCTGGAGAGAGGAAGAAAGAGCAGCCCTAAACCGTGCTGCTGGCTGGATGGTTACACATGGAGAGAGGAAGAAAGAGCAGCCATAGACCGTGCTCGCTGGGAAGATGCTGTCGATAGCCTATGCACCAAGAGGGCTTCGATTGATTGACATTTGAATACTACAGAAACGCCTGTTGAAATCGGATGCACTGAGCCACAGGGTTAACAAAATAAAACAGTGCAACGTAAATATCGCTGTAAACAGCGTACGATGAAGAAGAAGAAGAGGAAGAATACGCCACTTCATTACATGACTTTTATCACTGCAGTTGGAGCACAGGCTCGCTATTTCAGATGCCTTCTTTTACTGTATTCCTGTGTTAAATTACTTAATTGCTTTTGTCGATGTAGTTTCCGTCCCATTTTTACTTACATGATAAAATGCCAGTCCCCATGCACAACTCTACACTTTATTCGCCAAAAGCAAGAAAGTGATGTTTGTTTTGTCTGGGCTAAATTTCCATCGGGAAATCGTTACTGGTCATTTTGTCTGCTAATGGGACTCTTCAAATTCTTGTGTCCGTCTCATTTTAAATTGAATTGTGCTATTGTATTTAATGGTGCGACAGTAGAGAATATATGTATTATGTAATAGATGTAAATTGATGGTTAATGGGGCTTTACTATTGTTGTCTTAATATTATGTTAGCTTATCCATTACGTGGTTCGTGATTCGAGAAGAAATGATCTTGGAAGTGAACTGTTAAAAATTGTTTTACTAGGTCTGTTCAAAAGGTTCCCGGAATAGTGGACCCGTGGTTGAATGAAAGATGATATAGAGAATACATCTTTAGAAGTTGGTAGTGGCCTAGACGAAATGACATGACAGACGTGACCTTCACATATACTCTCGAACAGAAGTTATCGAATTTTGTTTGTGTGTTGTGCTTGTTGCATTGTCGTTGATAATGTCCTTAATTGACCAACGTACAAATGTAAAATTATGTGCTTTGCTTGAGAAGTCATGTTGTGTTCGAGATTGTTGTGTTTCTTTTTTAATTCCCAGGACATTGTCTACCATGATTTCATTCCTGAAGGCCGAACGGTTAACAAGGAAATGTACGTTGATATATCCTCCGTCGTCTAAGAGATGCAATCAGAAGAAAACGACCAGAAAAATTAAGAACAAACAGTTGAATTATGCTGCATGACAATGCGCCAGCACATCGATGCCTATTGGTGAAGCAGCACCTCCCAAAGCACAATGTGATTACCTTAGAGCATCCTCCATATTCTCTCGACCTGGCACCGGCTGATTTTTTCTTGTTCCCTCGACTGAAATCGGCACTGAAAGGACAGCGAATCAAAGATGCTGAAGACATTTTCACCAATGACACAGCTGAGACAAGAGACAAGACAGCTGAGACAAGAGACAAGACAGCTGAGACAAGAGACAAGACAGCTGAGACAAGAGACAAGACAGCTGAGACAAGAGACAAGACAGCTGAGACAAGAGACAAGACAGCTGAGACAAGAGACAAGACAGCTGAGACAAGAGACAAGACAGCTGAGACAAGAGACAAGACAGCTGAGACAAGAGACAAGACAGCTGAGACAAGAGACAAGACAGCTGAGACAAGAGACAAGACAAGAGACAAGACAGCTGAGACAAGAGACAAGACAAGAGACAAGACAGCTGAGACAAGAGACAAGACAAGAGACAAGACAAGAGACAAGACAGCTGAGACAAGAGACAAGACAAGAGACAAGACAGCTGAAACAAGAGACAAGACAGCTGAGACAAGAGACAAGACAAGAGACAAGACAAGAGACAAGACAGCTGAGACAAGAGACAAGACAGCTGAGACAAGAGACAAGACAGCTGAGACAAGAGACAAGACAGCTGAGACAAGAGACAAGACAGCTGAGACAAGAGACAAGACAGCTGAGACAAGAGACAAGACAGCTGAGACAAGAGACAAGACAGCTGAGACAAGAGACAAGACAAGAGACAAGACAGCTGAGACAAGAGACAAGACAGCTGAGACAAGAGACAAGACAGCTGAGACAAGAGACAAGACAGCTGAGACAAGAGACAAGACAGCTGAGACAAGAGACAAGACAGCTGAGACAAGAGACAAGACAAGAGACAAGACAAGAGACAAGACAGCTGAGACAAGAGACAAGACAAGAGACAAGACAGCTGAAACAAGAGACAAGACAGCTGAGACAAGAGACAAGACAAGAGACAAGACAAGAGACAAGACAGCTGAGACAAGAGACAAGACAGCTGAGACAAGAGACAAGACAGCTGAGACAAGAGACAAGACAGCTGAGACAAGAGACAAGACAGCTGAGACAAGAGACAAGACAAGAGACAAGACAGCTGAGACAAGAGACAAGACAAGAGACAAGAGACAACACAAGAGACAAGACAAGAGACAAGACAGCTGAAACAAGAGACAAGACAGATGAGACAAGAGACAAGACAAGAAACAAGAGACAAGACAGCTGAGACAAGAGACAAGACAGCTGAGACAAGAGACAAGACAGCTGAGACAAGAGACAAGACAGCTGAGATAAGAGACAAGACAGCTGAGACAAGAGACAAGACAAGAGACAAGACAGCTGAAACAAGAGACAAGACAGCTGAGACAGACAAGACAAGAGACAAGACAGCTGAGACAAGAGACAAGAGACAAGACAAGAGACAAGACAAGAGACAAGACAGCTGAAACAAGAGACAAGACAAGAGACAAGAGACAAGACAAGACAAGAGACAAGAGACAACACAAGAGACAAGACAAGAGACAAGACAGCTGAAACAAGAGACAAGACAGCTGAGACAAGAGACAAGACAAGACAAGAGACAAGAGACAACACAAGAGACAAGACAAGAGACAAGACAGCTGAAACAAGAGACAAGACAGCTGAGACAAGAGACAAGACAAGACAAGAGACAAGAGACAACACAAGAGACAAGACAAGAGACAAGACAGCTGAGACAAGAGACAAGACAAGAGACAAGACAAGAGACAAGACAGCTGAGAGAAGAGACAAGACAGCTGAGACAAGAGACAAGACAAGAGACAAGACAAGAGACAAGACAGCTGAAACAAGAGACAAGACAGCTGAGACAAGAGACAAGACAAGAGACAAGACAGCTGAGACAAGAGACAAGACAGCTGAGAGAAATGTCAAAGAATGGGTTCTACGAATGTTTCCAGCAGCTGTATGCACGTGGGCAAAAGTGTGTAGTTGCCGAAGGAAATGACTTTGAAGGAAATGTAGTGTAGATAATTCTATTGTAACTTATTTCTATACAATCCACTAATTCCGGGAACTTTTTGACGATACATCATATAAGCTGGCCTACTTTGTGGGTTTGATAAATGTCATTTAGCTAGGAGTATCATGTTCAGATGGATGCTGCACGTTTTTGTCTACCGAAATGAAAATTGAGACGGTGTCAGAGTTAGCGAAGGAAAATTCAAGCCTGTGGAATGGCTTTCCCACATCATTGGAATTTGAGACTGTGTCTCTAATGCTTCATCGTCATTTTCTACAATATATAAAACTCTTAGACAGTCGCTCCTCTTCTACCACTGAGATATAGAGGTCTTCTACTCTGAGATTCAGAGATCTTATACCATAGCCCTCATAGGGCTTCTGTCATTAGACGTAGAGGTCTTATGTCATGAGTTGATGAGGTCTTGTGTCATGAGTTGAACATTTCTTGTGTCATGAGTTGATGAGGTCTTGTGTCATGAGTTGATGACGTCTTGTGTCATGAGTTGAGGGGGCCTTATGTCATGAGATGTAGAAGTCTTGTGTCATGAGTTGATGAGGTCTTGTGTCATGAGTTGAGGAGGCCTTATGTCATGAGATGTAGAAGTCTTGTGTCATGAGTTGATGAGGTCTTGTGTCATGAGTTGAGGAGGCCGTATGTCATGAGATGTAGAAGTCTTGTGTCATAAGTTGATGAGGTCTTGTGTCATGAGTTGAGGAGGCCTTATGTCATGAGATGTAGAGGTTGTATGTCATGCGATGTTGAGGTCTTGTGTCATGAGATGAGGAGGTCTTGTGTCATGAGAAGTAGAAGTCTTGTGTCATGAGTTGATGAGGTCTTGTGTCATGAGGAGGCCTTGTGTCTTGAGATGTACAAGTCTTGTGTCATGAGTTGATGAGGTCTTGTGTCATGAGAAGTAGAGTTCCTCTGCCAAAGGGGTGAACAGGTCTTCAACCTTAGGATATAGAGGTTCTCTACCATGGGGTGTAGAGGATTTCTACCATAGAGTGTAGTATAGACTTCTATCATGGAGTGTAGAGGTCTCCTACCATAGAGTGTACAGGTATACCATAGAGTTCAGAAATCTTCTTCTCTTCTCTATGCATCTTGCACTTTCTGCACACAACACTAGCCAGCAAAATCCTCAATCCTCCATAACAACCTCTTACAACATGTCCAATCCTCCATAACAACCTCTTACAACATCCTCAATCCTCCATAACAACCTCTTACAACATCCTCAACTCAATCCTCCATAACAACCTCTTACAACATCCTCAATCCTCCATAACAACCTCTTACAACATCCTCAATCCTCCATAACAACCTCTTACAACATCCTCAATCCTCCATAACAACCTCTTACAACATCCTCAACCCTCCATAACCACCTCTTACAACATCCTCAATCCTCCATAACAACCTCTTACAACATCCTCAATCCTCCATAACAACCTCTTACAACATCCTCAATCCTCCATAACAACCTCTTACAACACTCCCAACCCTCCATAACAACCTCTTACAACATCCTCAATCCTCCATAACAACCTCTTACAACACTCCCAACCCTCCATAACAACCTCTTACAACATCCTCAATCCTCCATAACAACCTCTTACAACATCCTCAATCCTCCATAACAACCTCTTACAACACTCCCAACTCTCCATAACAACCTCTTACAACATCCTCAATCCTCCATAACCACCTCTTACAACACTACCAACCCTCCATAACCACCTCTTACAACATGCCAATCATTTCACAATATTTCTATTCTTTGCTCCATTCGGACCTCGGTAACTCAAGGACGTCTACACAACATATTGAAGAGAGATAAGCAGCCTGGCATATATGCAATGCAATATAAATCAAAGCACTAGAAAAATAGTACTCAGAAGCTAGATTAAAATACGAACGTCTACTGTAAACGGGAAACTGACGCAAGATACACCAAACAGTCTAACATTAAAATATCGTTATCGATATCAGACACAGTAATTGGAAAGACCTCTTCAGCAGACAAAAAGTACTAGAGACCTACACAGCGTAAGGGCAACGCCATCAGGCGTAAGGGAGAAAGTCTCGACTAATCAGTTTGATAAGTGAAGTGAAACAAACAAGGTCATATAGCAGGATAGTTTACTCCTGATTTGCTTTCCGCGTTTGGTTTTCTCGATATGATGATGAAAATGTGGCTTTCTTCTGGAAGACGGTAGGAAAGTTTGTGTGGGTCAGGGGAGATGTAATGGTCTGGGTTATATAGGATGTAAGGTGAAAGAAGGTGGCCACGGTCATACGTCACGACTTATGTAACATGGTGTTCAAGGTCACATACGCCACATCACATGAAACACGGTGTCAGGACACCCCCTCACGTCTTATGAACTAAGTTTATCAGAGCCACACTTCCCGTTAGGTGAGCTACGCTGATCAAGGCCACAAGTCACGTCAGGTGAGCTACGCTCATTAATGCCACACGTCACATCAGGTGAGCTACGCTGATTAATGCCACACGTCACGTCAGGTGAGCTACACTGATGAATACCACACGTCACGTCAGGTGAGCTACTTTGATTAATGCCACACGTCACGTCAGGTGAGCTATGCTGATCAAGACCACGAGTCACGTCAGGTGAGCTACGCTGATCAAGGCCACAAGTCACGTCAGATGAGCTACGCTGATAAAGGAAACAAGTCACGTCATGTGAGCTACGTTGATCAAGGCCACAAGTCACGTCGGGTGAGCTACGCTGATTAATTCCACACGTCACGTCAGGTGAGCTACGCTGATTAATGCCACACGTCACGTCAGGTGAGCTACGCTGATTAATGTTACACATCACGTCAGATGAGCTACGCTGATTAATTCCACACGTCACGTCAGGTGAGCTACGCTGATTAATGCCACACGTCACGTCAGGTGAGCTACGCTGATTAATGCCACACGTCACGTCAGGTGAGCTACGCTGATCAAGGCCACACGTCACGTCAGGTGACCTACGGTGATTAATGCCACACGTCATGTCAAGTAAGCTACGCTGATTAAGCCACACGTCACGTCAGGTGAGCTACGCTGATTAATGCCACACGTCACGTCAGGTGAGCTACGCTGATTAATGCCACACGTCACGTCAGGTGAGCTACGCTGATTAATGCCACACGTCACGTCAGGTGAGCTACGCTGATCAAGGCCACACGTCACGTCTGGTGACCTACGGTGATTAATGCCACACGTCACGTCAAATGAGCTACGCTGATCAAGGACACACGTCATGCCAGGTGAGCTACGCTGATCAAAGCTACACGTCATGTCAGGTGAGCTACGCTGATCAAAGCTACACGTCATGTCAGATGAGCTACGCTGATCAAAGCTACACGACATGTCAGGTTAGCTACGCGGATGAAAGCTACACGTCACATCAGTTGTGCATGTTGGTAAGGGTCCCACCTTCCGGCAAGTAAACTGCGCAGATGAGGGCTACACCTCACGCCAGCTCAGATTAGTGCTACACCTCACGCCAGCTCAGATGATGGCTACACCTCACGCCAGCTCAGATGATGGCTACACGTCACGCCAGCTCAGATAAAGGCTACACCTCACGCCAGCTCAGATGAGAGCTACACCTCACTCCAGCTCAGATGAGGGCTACTAATCACGCCAGCTCAGATGAGGGCTATACCTCACACCAGCTCAGATGAGGGCTACACCTCACGCCAGCTCAGATTAGGGCTACACCTCACGCCAGCTCAGATGAGGGCTACACCTCACGCCAGCTAAGATGAGGGCTACACCTCACGCCAGCTGAACTGCGCTGATCAGGGACCACCTCTCGTTGGGTGAATGGCTTGGCTTGGCTTAGTTCGTTCTCAATCTCCCGCTACCAAACCCTGAAATGCTTTAGTAGCAGAATGTAGTCCAGAGATGGGAATGCGTTGTGCCATAGTTTACAGCTTGACTGCGAAATTTGCATCTTTCTGTCCAACACATCCGACTTCAGCAAGAATGTTTTGAGTACCGGGTTAGCATTCCCTTTTCGATCCCTTCTCTTTAACCAGTCTGCCTTGCTGCAGCCTGTTATCCAGGATCACCACTTGGAGGTGTAGAAGAGTCTTGGCAGCTCCGGTTAGCTGGCTCTGACGCTAGCAGTCAGCTATGGGTCGCTGACTACTGCAGCTCATGCGCTGCTCAGCATCTTGATCCCGTTGGGTGAATTATTCTGATCAAAACCCCACCTCAGGTGAAACATACTGATGAAGACCTCGCCTCCTGTTAGGGAAATTATGCTCTCCAAGATCGCGCCTCCCATCATGTTGCGCTCATTGCATCATGATGTGTCACATAAGTATGACTAACGAGATAGGGATGGACACTGTAATCCCCATAATGGCGAGCTTACAGAGGAGCCCCATATCTCACTGCAGCTAGAAGTATATTGGTTCCCATTTTCGAGTACATATCGGGATGTTGAAAAGCCGCTTAAACCTGCCACAACAGATACATCGTCTAGAATAAAATTAACTATTCGCTTCCAGCAACCACATCATGAACACGATGGTATCATTCTATACATAGAAGGTCCATTTTCTATTTAATAGGTCAATCTTATAGAGTTGAATGTGCTGGATGGCACTTACTTAGTTAATTTCTACACTTCATGATGTTTCTTTGATGCGGAATACAGTAGTGATTTCTTCAGTTCACGGAATACTAGAGAAGATGGAGCAAGGTCTAATGAGAGTCTCTTCAGTAAACTCACTACTATGAGGATCAGAGTTTTGATTTCAACACCGGCATGGGCTGTAGATGTCAGCGACACAAAGCCGACTGCTAGCGTCAGGAAATTCTCCACCTCGCCGTAGTGATCCTGGACAACATGCTGCAACAAAGCAGACTGGCTAAGGAGAAGGGATCGAATATGGAAGGCTAACCCAGTACCAAAAAATGCCTATTGAAGTCAGATGTGTTGGGACGGAAGGGTGCAAATATCGCAGTCAATCTGTAAACCACTACGAAATAACGCATTTCGTTATTCGGACAACAACCACCTACTTGCAAAGCCTTTTTCAAGGCTCGGTAGAGGAAGATTGAGAACGAACTGGGAAGAAGATGATCCCCACCTCGTTGGTAAGGCGGCTGTACGACAACATGTTCCCACAAACAACGACGAGGACTTAAGGTGGAATGATGGTCTATATATTATACCTGACCTGGATGTCTGCCGTTGTGTTTAATTGTTTATTTGTCGAAAGTATGCCCATCTCAGCTATCCAACTCTACAAAGAGCCAAAACAGCTCATAAGAACAGCAGGCAAGGGAATTTGTCACAATGGATCGGTCATGGGAAACACAAGAAGAGAGGTCTGCAGACATATGGCAAGCTCTAATCAACACACAATAACGATCAGAGCATTATGTTTCTTTTTCTTCTTCTGCTTCTTCTTCTTCGTACGCAGTCAGACATCAACCTTTATTTTTTCGAAAAAGGCAGCGGTCATCCTGAGGCTGTCGACACTGCCATAGAGCTTGTCTAGTGTTGCCACTGCTGATGGCCACATCTGCTTTCTCTGATCCTCGTATGTCGGGCAGTTTTGCAGCAGATGCTCAGCGGTCATTTTCCCGGTACCACACGGGCATTCGTCAGTGCCACCTATCTTCAATTTGTTGAATAGGTGGTACCTAAGTCTATTGTGGCCAGTGCGAAGTCTGAAGACCACGACCTGCTCTCTTCTGTTCAACTGGTAATAGGCATCGTATTTTGTGTAGCATTATGTTTCGATTGAGAACCAAACACATCCCACTTTACCAGCACCTGAGCAGAATCGAACCACAACACATTTCAGAGTGCCAGCTACATACACACTCATACGATACCTTAACCATCATCAGCAATTAGCGATGTTTCTTCCTGCGATGATTAAACACTTTGTATGGCACTAGACAACAACTAAAAACACGTAGAAATACCGCGCCATTGGATCAAAGGGTGAGAATGTGAATGCTGTTGAATACATAACAACAACAATCACAACAACCTTTCCCTTCTAACGAAACACCATAAAAACTAGATCTTTTTTTTTAGGCTGCAGCGTGTGATATTGTATTTGCACGTTGAAAAATGATCCTGAGAACAAATCAATAAATGTTTATGTTAACGGGGGAAAAATGTATCAAGGGAGCCGTAAGGCAGGGTTAACGTTTATTGATGATGGTGATTTTGATGTCCCTTTGATGTTGATAACTTTTTTGTTCATGTTCACAACTCGTTTTTCATGGCAACGTTACGTGTTTAACTCCAACGGCTGTTCATGCAGCTGTAAAAGGGTACCTGAAATACGACTAGAGAAGTAAAAGACAGCGAGAAAAGGGACTAGCCACCATGTCGAATACAAGTTGTGGATAAGTATACGGAAGTCTCTAACATCTTCATTCCCCGACAGTAGTGTAACTACTATGGGATAAACCTTGACTTAGTCTACTGAACTCTCTAACAACTTCATTCCTCGACAATAGTGTAACTACTATGGGACAAACCTTGACTTAGTATACTGAAGTCTCTAACATTTTCATTCCCAGACAGTAGTGTAACTACTATGGGATAAACCTTGACTTAGTATACTGAACTCTCTAACAACTTCATTCCTCGGCAGTAGTGTAACTACTATGGGATAAACCTTGACTTAGTATACTGAACTCTCTAACAACTTCATTCCTCGGCAGTAGTGTAACTACTATGGGACAAACCTTGACTTAGTATACTGAAGTCTCTAACAACTTCATTCCTCGGCAGTAGTGTAACTACTATGGGATAAACCTTGACTTAGTATACTGAACACTCTAACAACTTCATTCCTCGGCCGTAGTGTAACTACTATGGGACAAACCTTGACTTAGTATACTGAACTCTCTAATTACTTCATTCCTCGGCAGTAGTGTAACTACTATGGGACAAACCTTGACTTAGTACACTGAAGTCTCTAACAACTTCATTCCTCGGCAGTAGTGTAACTACTATGGGACAAACCTTGACTTAGTATACTGAAGTCTCTAACAACTTCATTCTCCGACAGTAGTGTAACTACTATGGGACAAACTTTGACTTAGTATACTGAAGTCTCTAACAACTTCATTCTCCGACAGTAGTGTAACTACTATGGGACAAACCTTGACTTAGTATACTGAAGTCTCTAACAACTTCATTCCCTGACAGTAGTGTAACTACTATGAGACAAACCTTGACTTAGTATACTGAAGTCTCTAACAACTTCATTCCCTGACAGTAGTGTAACTTCTATGAGACAAACCTTGACTTAGTATACTGAAGTCTCTAACAACTTCATTCCTCGGCAGTAGTGTAACTACTATGGGACAAACCTTGACTTAGTATACTGAAGTCTCTAACAACTTCATTCTCCGACAGTAGTGTAACTACTATGAGACAAACCTTGAATTAGTATACTGAAGTCTCTAACAACTTCATTCCCTGACAGTAGTGTAACTACTATGAGACAAACCTTGACTTAGTATACTGAAGTCTCTAACAACTTCATTCCTCGGCAGTAGTGTAACTACTATGGGACAAACCTTGACTTAGTATACTGAAGTCTCTAACAACTTCATTCTCCGACAGTAGTGTAACTACTATGGGACAAACCTTGACTTAGTATACTGAAGTCTCTAACAACTTCATTCTCCGACAGTAGTGTAACTACTATGGGACAAACCTTGACTTAGTATACTGAAGTCTCTAACAACTTCATTCCCCGACAGTAGTGTAACTACTATGGGGCAAACCTTGACTTAGTATACTGAAGTCTCTAACAACTTCATTCCCTGACAGTAGTGTAACTACTATGAGACAAACCTTGACTTAGTATACTGAAGTCTCTAACAACTTCATTCCCTGACAGTAGTGTAACTACTATGAGACAAACCTTGACTTAGTATACTGAAGTCTCTAACAACTTCATTCCTCGGCAGTAGTGTAACTACTATGGGACAAACCTTGACTTAGTATACTGAAGTTTCTAACAACTTCATTCTCCGACAGTAGTGTAACTACTATGGGACAAACCTTGACTTAGTATACTGAACTCTCTAACAACTTCATTCCCCGACAGTAGTGTAACTACTATGGGACAAACCTTGATATTACTGTTCAACGATAAAGAAATGAGTTGAGTGGCAAAATGGTTTCTAACGTTAAAAGAGTTGGTTAAAATTCGTCTTTCGACACTCACCAGTTAACCGAGCTGTAAAATGAAAATGGAATGATTTTAGAAAAAGAAAGTCATCAAGGAAGTAAACTGTCCACCTCACCTCATTAGAATGAGAGATCAGGTACAGTTAAGTGTCTAACATCGTATCATTGACAGCAGTGACTGTTATATTTCTGCCTTTAAATAACTATATTAGTCGATATCTATCGACACGATCTGATTTCCAACAGTGATATTACCCGACGCACTCAGCTCGCAGGCATTGCTTCAAGGACAGATCGTCGTCGCTTCTCTCTATTCTGTCACTTGGCCCGCCTCGCAAGGAAGTCACAGCCAAACAGACGATCTTGCTGGATGTGGGGGCGAGGGGAGAGGAATAGGCCTTGCTCATCTTAAAGACATGCCTTGGACCATCCTCGAATTGCCTGACTTAACAACCTTTAACACGCTGCCAAAGTTTTTGAACATTTTTTGCAACTTTATATTTTGCCTGACTTACAAAAATTGTAAATGTTCAGTTTGTTGGTCAATAAATATTATTTTCTTTCGTGTAGAGAAATAAAAGAATAAAGACGTTTTTGATGTTATTGATTTTGTTGTGTGTTTGTTAGTTTCTGAGATTCAAGAAGATGAATGTGAAAATTTTGTGAAAAGAAAACGTATTTGGACTTTCTCGGCTAGGCCTAGTCGCTCCGATAGAAATCCACGGAAACCACAACAAGGTATCGATACTGTGTTTATAATATCGACACAACTGTTAGTTTCCAATTCAAACATAGTTCTTTCATCTAAACAAATAAAATAAACAGATCTACCGGATAAAGGTGCTTCCCAACAACCTACTTCACCTTTCCCCAAAAAGTCGGCCCTCTCCTATCAGCGTAATAAGAAAATAAATTGTTCAGAATCCATTTGTAATCGAACATAAAATCATTTTACCGACAAAAAGCCTGTGTAAATGGACGTGACGTTTTCAGCAGTTTAAAAAAAAGGCTATTGGTAAGGCCTCCATGCTTAATCAAAAACAATTTTGGAGTCAGTCAAGTTTGGCTGTGGAAGACAGTCTCCAGAGTGCTAAAGGTTTTAAAAACAGATCGTCCTCTCCCTAACAAAATTGGAACTCGGTCATCACAAAGTGGTATTGAATAGGGTCATTCAGCGACTCTGACCTTCGTTGCCTAAGCATTCTATTAGTATAGCTCCTGCAGATACTTGACCTTAGCGCAAGACCTCACACAGTGACATCTTAACGACTAATACTTGCACTGCTATAGGAACAGTGTAGATCATGTAGTGATGATTAAGCTATTTGTAAACATGCATGCAAAACATGGACAATCTATAGCAGGCTTGTCTGGAAACTCAATCATTTCGATGGGAACTGTCTACCTAAGCTTCTCATGATCGGTTGGCAGGATAGAGTGTCCAGCGCTTCCACTGTTGGCAGGATAGAGTGTCCAGCACTTCTTCTGTTGGCAGGATAAAGTGTCCAGCGCTTCTTCTGTTGGCAGGATAGAGTGCCAAGGGCTTTGTTCCAGGGCTCAGTACACTTAAGAAATACAGGAGCCACACGGCGTGGGCTGATCACTCCTTTCTACTTTTCTTTCATACTGGAGATGTTGGTTCAGTCACCCTGCAAACTCACTCTATCTCTCAGTCTGCTAAACTACTAACATCCTATGAATCCCTCTCCTATCCAGTCTTCTTGAGTTGTTCTCGGTTTTTTATGTTATGTGTTTGCTTCACTAGTTTCTACTGGCGGATGCGCGCTTATTCCACCCCAGACCGTAGTCAGCCTGGGCGATATTAAGACGCATAAACCAGTGCTTGAATGTATGTGTGCGTCTGTATGTACCTATGCTAGGTTTGTGCGCTCTCAGAATCTAGCCCAACCAAAGTGCAATGGAAGGGTATCACCCTGAGGGCGTGTGTGAAAGTTGTGAAAGAGTGTGATTGTAGGACAGAGTCAAATAAAACACAGTGAGGTAATAAGAGAGAGAAGGGGAAGAGTACCCAGAGTCCTTGAGTTCATCTGTGCCGAGTATGTTATAGTCTCACGCAACATCATAGCTGTCCAATGGTCTCCTGTTGGTTGTCTGACTTAGCCGTCACTCTAATTTGGAAATACTTCCAACTATTGTTATTGGATGATTAACACCGAATCACTGTCACTCTCAATGTCTTATAGCCGGACGTGGCGGTATTTGACTGTCACGAACAGTGTCGTCAGCTTCGAACCCCCACCTGTACCAGACAAATTCTTTTCTTTAACCCCTTGTTTCCTTTGTCGACTTAGTTTCGAGACGGTGAGTGACCTTGGCACGTATCCAGGCAACCTTTATTTCCAGAGTCGCTGGCCCAATCACTCCTGCCCTAAACTTCCACCTGGAACTGTTATACAGAAATAATAATTCATATCCAACAACAGATTTTGCAGATTACAGATACTTCATTCACATCCAACAATAGTAGAACCAGATGGTAGATACATCATGCATATCCAACAATAGAAAGGCCAGATGACAGAACGTCATTCAAATCCAACAATAGAAAAGCCAGATGACAGAACTTCATTTAAAGCCAACAATAGAAAGGCCAGATACGTCATTCAAATTCAACAATAGAAAGGTCAGATGACAGATATATAATTCACATCCTATGATAGATAATCCACATGACAGATACGTCATTCAAATCTAACAATATAAATGACAAAATTGGAAAACGTAATACAACCTAACAATAGTAGGCCTACTCACAAAGTCCTCATGCAAAACCAACAATAGAAAAATCAACTGATTAATCCTCCAAGACGACACCATTAAACAACATAACAGCCAACTTACCAACATCTCCAAAGAGCCAGGCATGCTTGAAGGAAGACGATATGATCATGGGATAGGCCACAACCGGGTGCCCAATATCGGACACAGCCAGAAAGACAACGTACCAGTCGCTGACCTTCAAGGTGTTCCGCTTCCAAACAGACAGACAGATTATTCCACCATTTAGCACAATTGCTAAACATTCTGTGAATACACAAGTGTCAGATAGCTAGTTAGTCAGTAAGTTAATTAGTTAGTTAGTTCGTTAGTTAGATAGTTAGTTAGATAATTAGCTAGTTAGTTATATAGTTAGTTAGTTGGTTAGATAATTAGTTAGATAGTTAGTTAGTTCATTAGATAATTAGTTAGTTTGTTAGATAATTAGTTAGTTAGTTAGATAGTTAGTTAGTTGGATAGTTAGTTAGATAGTTAGTTAGTTAGAAAATTAGTTAGTTAGTTAGATAGTTAGTTAGTTAGTTCGATAGTTAGTTTGATAGTTAGTTAGTTAGTTAGTTAGATAATTAGTTAGATAATTAGTTAGTTAGTTAGTTAGATAGTTAGTTAGTTAGTTAGATAGTTAGCTAGATAGTTAGTTAGTTAGCTAGATAGTTAGTTAGATAGTTAATTATAATGTTAGTTAGATAGTTAGTTAGATAGTTAGATAGTTAGATGGTTAGTTAGTTAGTTAGATAATTAGTTAGATAGTTAGTTAGATAGTTAGCTAGATAGCTAGATAGTTAGTTAGTTAGTTAGTTAGTTAGTAAGTTAGTTAATTAAATAGTTAGTTAGTTATTTAGATAGTTAGTTAGTTAGTCAATTAGTTAGTTGGGTAGTTCATTAATTAGTTAAGATAGTTAGTTAGTTAGTAAGCTAGTCAGTCAGATAGTTATTTAGACAAATAATTAGTTAGTTAGATATTTAGTTAGGCTGTAAAGGTAATTAGTTGGTTAGATATTAGTTAGTTACGGTAATTAGTTAGTTACGGTAATTGATTAGTTATTCTAGTTAGTCAGTTAATTAGTTAGTTAGTTAAGCAAGTTAGTTACACTAGTTAGTTAGTAGCTAGTCAGTTAATTAAATAGTTATACAGGTTGATAGTTTGTCAAATAATTAGTTAGTTAGATAATTAGTTAGTTATTTAGTTAGAAAGTAAATGTGTTAGTTAGTTAGTCAGCTAGTTAGTTAATTAGTTGGTACTTAGTTTTCTTTTAACTGGTGCCATTGAGCTGTGTGGCAAGTTTAAGTCACCTGCCTTGCTGCTGTCCTCTTGCCCTGCAGGCAGATCTTCTAGCGGTGTAAACCATCAATGGAAGTTGATGAGTGTGTTTTCTAATGAGGTTACTGAACCAGCGTGTCTCGAATCTGGAAATGTATTCACTACAAGACATAGTGCCGACATTACATGCACTGTCTCTGTTCCACAGGCTGTCGTTCCTGGTACAACGATGACCTGTCACCAAAACGTATTTCACGCGTTGAACTTCTGCTCTCACGCGCCCTAGACAAAGACCATATTTAACACTAATAGCACAGAGCCGGCATAATTTACTGCTTATCAGATGTCGCTTTGTTGCCAAACTAATGCTCGCGTGCCGAAACAGTGGTGACAAATGCTTTCTGACAAGTCTCGACTTCCATATCGACCATACTGTCTATATAAAATACTTTTCCCCGTTCCTAAGCTCAGGAGCATGTTCATTTCCGATACACTCCTCTTCCTTGATGCTTGACCAATGACTGACCAAGAGATGTCATCTTTACGGGAAGCAGCAGACGGTTATTTTAATGGCTGCTCGGTTTCGTGTTTCCACGGTCTAGTGCGCACGGCTGAACTTCACAAGATTGGTGCATTTCGCTTTATTTACTAACGACACATTGGTCAATTATGGGTTAGCATCATCCAGAAGAAATAGAGCGCTGCCGTGTTAGCAGCGTGCCCAAGACACATCGCACACTCTCCGAATGATGTAGTTAATTTCCCGTCCAAAAGGCAGTGAAGTACTAAGCTTTGCTCAAGGAATTCGCAAAAACAACCTCGGTCGACACACTTTCCAAGAAATTACAAGAAGTCAGGGCTTCATACAAAGGTATTGAAAGTACAATGAGAATTCAAAGGTATTGAAAGTACAATGAGAATTCAAAGGTATTGAAAGTACAATGAGAATTCAAAGGTATTGAAAGTACAATGAGAATTCAAAGGTATTGAAAGTACAATGAGAATTCAAAGGTATTGAAAGTACAATGAGAATTCAAAGGTATTGAAAGTACAATGAGAATTCAAAGGTATTGAAAGTACAATGAGAATTCAAAGGTATTGAAAGTACAATGAGAATTCAAAGGTATTGAAAGTACAATGAGAATTCAAAGGTATTGAAAGTACAATGAGAATTCAAAGGTATTGAAAGTACAATGAGAATTCAAAGGTATTGAAAGTACAATGAGAATTCAAAGGTATTGAAAGTACAATGAGAATTCAAAGGTATTGAAAGTACAATGAGAATTCAAAGGTATTGAAAGTACAATGAGAATTCAAAGGTATTGAAAGTACAATGAGAATTCAAAGGTATTGAAAGTACAATGAGAATTGCAACTTGGAGTGCTCTTTCTTTCATTTTTTTTTTTTTTTGCTGCAGTACATGACCTTGACAGTGGTTGAACGACGCAGCGGCATACTGATGTATAAGCAAGCTGGCATTATTTGTATGTTGTTTTAATATTATTATCATTATTATTGTTATTAACGAATTGCTTCCAATTCCACTGGTCTGACGCCATTCTTCTTACAGTTTTTCATTTGTATCTCAGCTTATGTGGCTCTTCGCCCGTGATCTTAGATCGGTCTCTCTCTCTCTCTCTCTCGCCTTCCATCTGGACTGCATATCCTTGTGGTTCTTGCGATGGTGTGAGGTTCTGGGTTTAAGATGTGAAAGGAAAGGTTGTTTTTAATCTGCCTTTTAACCGGCTAGTGCTTCTCTGCTAGGGTAAGAGGCAGGATCGGTGCTGGGAGCAGCGGTACGTTCTTTACAACAATGTCAATACAAGAGTGGAAGTCGAGGTGGCGACTTCAGCTCTGGTGTAGCTATCTGGGACTCTCAATTCCTCCTGTATGGGTACAGAAAGGTGGCTGTGGCTTAAGTGGATAGCAGATATAGAAGTCTCTAGCCTCTGGAACCTAATGTGAATCTACTGGTCATGGAATGTTGGGTTTTCCGAGGATGAAATAGCTGACACCAGAAGTGGGGACATTGGCAATAGATAGAGTTGACCTTCTTAAGCTGATCAACTAGTCCATGAACAAGTAATGTACACATTGCAAGACCTTGAAGTCCTGCGTTGGGCCAGCAGAGAGGGTCGCCTGAGAGGACGGAGCTGGAGTGGGCACAACCAGCGAGCTACAGCAGCCACCAATACCCCCACCCTTTATCATTTACTGAGAGGGACTAAGCACCTATGAATCTGTCCGAGTGCAATGACATCGATTCTTAACTGAGCAAAACAGAATAGAGCAGCTGGTGTGAAATGACAAGCTAGACACTTGAGTATACTAATCCATAGCTTATGTGAGGTGGAGTGTCTTGTTACCTTCCTCGCTGTCTTTTCCTTCCTTAACCGTAACTCCGGTACCTATATACAGCTGGGTCAACTCAAGCATGACGGTCGCAGGAGTTGAGCTGCGTACATTTTCTATGAAAATCGCGTGGTCTACCACTACGCAAACCAGGCGTTGTTCTAAACAAATTTAAAGAGAGTATTTCTTGACCCGTATTCTGGAGACGATGTGGTTGCTGGCCCAGATGGAGGAGTTCTACAATCAGAACATCAGGAAGGTGGAGAAAAGATGGGATGAGGTTTTCGTCGCCCAGTGTTAAAACATAGAGAATACATAAGAATACACAGGTCCATACTAGTGATAGAATAGCATAGTATCAAAGTGGCATCATAACCTTAGGCACTGCATGCAGAGAATGGGGATACGAGACAGCAGAACTCGAGATGAATCAGCAGGTAACTGAGAACACGCATGATAGTGATGGCGTCATACACCGACGAGTCGGTGATGCGCGTCAGGACTTCTCAGCTGAGTAAAAGGGCAAGGTCGTTGCTGAGTGGTGCATACACGTCAATAATCTCCAGCTAGGGAATGGAGATGGAAGCAGTGACCTCTGATGCTGAGATGGATATGAGACCCTTTAACAAGGATGGGCAGTCATCGTGACAAACGCACAATCTGTGGTTCAGAAGGTACAGCAAGGATGGATGAGGTAAGAATGGATAACAGCTGTTGAGGCCTCAATCGTCCAGGACTTGACAAGGATCTACTACCCTGGTCATGCTTGGGCTCAGGGGAAGAAAAGAACTGCCATCTTGGCTTTGCACGACCCCATCATGGGCACGTTAGTGGTGGACAGGAGTAATATTTGGAAATCAATAATAGAAAGCCTGTTGGATAAGGACACTGAAATAGATGAATCAACAATTCACAGACTGCAAAGTTTCAACATCAAACGAGGCTCGACCGGAGTGGGGGGCATGAGAGCACAGAACAGGAGAGCTACAGGGAGCATCAGGATCTAGAACTTGCACTATTTGCTGAGAGAGACTAAGCACCTATGGGTGTGCCTAGAGTGCAGTGACATCGAGCCTTCGAAACAGAAACAAAAACAGAACAGAAGGACTCAGGTTTACAACAATTGTAAGGTAAGTGAACCGACTCCTTCATAACAGTGCACTTTTTTTTCGACCGGCCCACGCTATGTAACTGTCCATCTTTAATACACTGCACTGCCTTCTCTGGATGTGGGATTCTGATAGATTATTCTGCCATTTAGTCGAGATAATAAACTAACTTACTTGATCGCTACCAACTCTACCATTGACGTTAGAATTATGTCATGAATCCTGAGGATACAATTTCTACAGGACGGAAAACCCACCATGCCCAGCCATCTTTACGGACTGTTATAACATAACAGGCAAGGCTTGCGTGTAACTAATCTTTGCTCTCCTTTCCGGACCTGGTACCACACAGACGAGAGCTAGTAACAACCCTTGAGAAAAAATTTGTATCAGTTACTAAGGCAGACTTTCCCTCCATTATGTAGATTTTATATATGGCATGTCAAAACGTTAGTCACTGTACTGGGCGTCTTAGAATTTTGGCACTGTGGCTAGAGAACTTGCGCATAATGTCAAGCTTAACAAATTTAATTTCTTATATCTGTCTATCGAGCTGCATTGTATGCTCCGAGTATATCTTTACCATTTTGTTTTACCTTTTTAGCGTGAACGCTTGACTATTTAACCATCACGGCTGGTACGGCGTCTGCAAAGTCTATGTGCCAAAGACTTTCGTGGTTACCATGGTTTTGGTTACTGATGGGCAAACTGAAACTAGTGCTAGTTAGGTCCATGACTTTGGAAACCTACTGTTTGGGAGGCAAGCATTCTAATTGCTATGCCACTCATACGCTCTTGTATTGGTCGTTCTTATTTTTTTAATTTTTCTTTTATTTCTCCTTTTTTTTTTTCTCTTATTATTCTTCTTTTTCTTCTTGTTCTTTTACTTCTTTTTTTTTCTTATCTTCTTAGTTTTCTTCAACTTTTCTTTTCTTCTTTTGTTTATTCTACATCTTCTTCTTCTCCTTATTCTTCTTCTGCTGCTTCTTCTTAATAGCCGTTGTTGCTTTATGCTCTCATTCTTTGAGGTGACTTGATACAGGTTTATAAGATAATCAAAGGCACGTATAAATTAGACTATAACAATTTTTTTCTTCAAAATACAACCACCTACAAAAACAAGAGGGCATAGCTACAAATTAACTAAAGAAAGGTCCTGATTAGATATTAGGAAATATTATTTTAGTCAGAGAGTGGTGAATGCTTGGAATGCATTGCCCCAGAAAGTAATGGAGGGAGGAACAATTCCTGCATTCGCGAATAGATTGAATGCGCATAGCTTTTAGAGCAAGTAAATATAAATTAAACTGGTTGTACACAGACTCTGCAGAGTCTTCTAAACTCACATAAAGACGTTAAGTTAAGTTATTAGCTCATGTATAGTTGAAGTATTAACATGTACTATTATTAGTTTCCATGTCAGCTTCTTCTGCCAGCTCTAAACTCACATAGTACTGGGATTATCACTAGGGTGGAGTTATAATCATCATCTTGAACACCGACAGTAACACTTCAGCTACCGTGATTTCCTTCCGCTGCTCTTTGTTATGTTTTTTTTAATCCTCATAAAAAAAAATTCTTATCCAACAATTCTTCTTTTTCTTCTTCTTCTTCTTCTTCTTCTTCTTCTTCTTCTTCTTCTTCTTCTTCTTCTTCTTCTTCTTCTTCGTACGCAGTCAGACACAAACCATTATTTTTTCGAAAAAAGCGGCGGTCATCCTGAGGCTGTCGCCACTGCCATAGAGCTTGTCTTGCAGTTCCACTGGTAATGGCCACATCTGCTCTCTCTGATCCTCGTATGTCGGGCAGTTCTGCAGCAGATGTTCAGCGGTCATTTTACCGGTACCGCACGGGCATTCGTCGGTTCCACCTATCTTTAATTTGTTGAATAGGTGGTACATCAGTCTATTGTGGCCAGTGCGAAGTCTGAAGACAACGACCTGCTCTCTTCTGTTCAACTGGTAATAGGCATCGTTTTTGGTGTAACCAGTATGTTCGGTTTCCCATTTGGTCATGTATCTGGCTTTGATAAGCCGTTTTGACTCTTCGAACGTCATACTGGTATCTGTTTGTGGTAGTCTTGCACCTTCTTTTGCCAGTCCAACAGCGCTTTCAATATGTGCTTAAATCTAACGTATGGTTTGATTTATTACTGTGTCCATCTTGAACTTCTGTGTCCGATTCATTTTAATTCTGTTTCCTAAACTCCAGCTGCCTTAATTGTTGAAGTTTTTCTGTACCACAATTTGATGGGCTATGTTCATTATCCTATCTAGTCGTCACAATACTCTTGTTCTTCTTATTTTTGTTGTTGTTGTAATTGTTCTTGTTATTGTTGTACTTGTTGTTGTTGTTGTAATTGTTCTTGTTATTGTTGTACTTGTTGTTGTTGTAATTGTTCTTGTTATTGTTGTACTTGTTGTTGTTGTTGTTGTAATTGTTCTTGTTATTGTTGCACTTGTTGTTGTTGTAATTGTTCTTGTTATTGTTGTACTTGTTGTTGTTGTTGTAATTGTTCTTGTTATTGTTGCACTTGTTGTTGTTGTAATTGTTCTTGTTATTGTTGTACTTGTTGTTGTTGTTGTAATTGTTCTTGTTATTGTTGTACTTGTTGTTGTTGTTGTAATTGTTCTTGTTATTGTTGTACTTGTTGTTGTTGTTGTAATTGTTCTTGTTATTGTTGTACTTGTTGTTGTTGTTGTAATTGTTCTTGTTATTGTTGTACTTGTTGTTGTTGTTGTAATTGTTCTTGTTATTGTTGTACTTGTTGTTGATGTTGTAATTGTTCTTGTTATTGTTGTACTTGTTGTTGTTGTTGTAATTGTTCTTGTTATTGTTGTACTTGTTGTTGTTGTTGTTCTTGTTATTGTTGTACTTGTTGTTGATGTTGTAATTGTTCTTGTTATTGTTGTACTTGTTGTTGTTGTTGTAAGTGTTCTTGTTATTGTTGTACTTGTTGTTGTTGTTGTTGTTGTTATTGTTGTACTTGTTGTTGATGTTGTAATTGTTCTTGTTATTGTTGTACTTGTTGTTGTTGTTGTAATTGTTCTTGTTGTTGTTGTACTTGTTGTTGTTGTTGTAATTGTTCTTGTTGTTGTTGTACTTGTTGTTGTTGTTGTAATTGTTCTTGTTATTGGTGTACTTCTTTTTCTTGCTGTTCATCTTCTTCTTATTCTTGTTCTTTTTTTCCTCGTCTTCTTCTTCTTGGTGTTTTAATGTTTCTCTTCTTCTACTTCTTCTTCGTCTTCTCCTTATTATTATTATTTCTTCTTTCTCTTCGTCTTTACAAAATAGATGTTGCGGTAGTTTATATTTTTAGTTTGATTAAAACATGAACAGACAAGGCGTGGCTCAGTGATCCCACTTGGAAAGAAACAAAGCAAAACAACACCAACTTTACAGCCAAAAGATCTTCGTCATGGACAAAGACCCAACGAAAACAACTAACAAATGACGGAACAAAGAAATACAATTGGCTCGATAAAATGTACTGATTTTATCCTGGAAGTTTAGATTTCGGGAAAATGTGACAAGAAATGGCATGATGGTGTGTTCAACCTATGATACATGTCGGATGATTGCCAGCATGCCTTGGGAAGTCTTAAACATAATCATCATAAAGTGTCTGTGTGGTCCCTATTGGAACATAGGTACCAAACAGATGCTCTCCATTAGTTCCTATTTTGTGTCGTCCTCTTCAGTCCAAAAACAAGAGACTGATTGAGCTGACTTCCTTCTAGACTGTTCCCCGCCGTGTGTTGTTTTGCCTTCCAGCTGGCCTCTTTCCCTGTATTTTCCAACTAAACGCATGTCTTTTTGTGTTGTCCAGCTTCTTTTTCAGAATTTATCCCAAACAATCCGCACTTTTTCTCCCCGATTTCCCGCTGTATTGTTTGCTGCTCTGCTCTTTCCCACAGACCTGTGTTTACCATTATCTCTGACTATCTAAAACACGATTTGCGGCAAAGACACTTGTCAATGGAGGTCTACAGTCTGGATGTCGTATCCTTAGTCACGTGACATGTCTCAGAACCAAATAGCAGGACACACTTTACATTTGTGTTACAAGGCCTAACTTTATTATCCATGGATAATGCTGCCAAGTTGCAAGAGAATTTATAGCAAATCTAGTATTATCCATGGATAATGCTGCCAAGTTGCAAGAGAATTTATAGCAAATCTAGTATTATCCATGGATAATGCTGCCAAGTTGCAAGAGAATTTAAAGCAAATCTAGTATTATCCATGGATAATGCTGCCAAGTTGCAAGAGAATTTATAGCAAATCTAGTATTATCCATGGATAATGCTGCCAAGTTGCAAGAGAATTTAAAGCAAATCTAGTATTATCCATGGATAATGCTGCCAAGTTGCAAGAGAATTTATAGCAAATCTAGTATTATCCATGGATAATGCTGCCAAGTTTCAAGAGAATTTATAGTAAATCTAGTATTATCCATGGATAATGCTGCCAATTTGCAAGAGAATTTATAGCAAATCTAGTATTATCCATGGATAATGCTGCCAAGTTGCAAGAGAATTTATAGCAAATCTAGTATTATCCATGGATAATGCTGCCAAGTTGCAAGAGAATTTATAGCAAATCTAGTATTATCCATGGATAATGCTGCCAAGTTGCAAGAGAATTTAAAGCAAATCTAGTATTGTCCATGGATAATGCTGCCAAGTTGCAAGAGAATTTATAGCAAATCTAGTATTATCCATGGATAATGCTGCCAAGTTGCAAGAGAATTTATAGCAAATCTAGTATTATTGATCCTGTCGTTAACATCTTGGTTCGTTCCTCAACCTTTAATCATCGTTAAGTCCCAGATAGGTCACAATTTGTACTTTCTCAACTATTTGGTCGTCCATCTTTATGTGGTCTTGTGTTTGCTGCTTATTTTGAAACACCAGATGTTTTCAAATGTTAAAGATAATCATAGCAGTAGTGGACGCTTTACGATAGCAGTTATTGGAGCGACACATACTGATGATGATTCACACCTCCTACCCCGCCCCTGAAAAGTTCACCTCTCTTATACTTATGCGTTTGTTCTCAATCCATCGATACCAAAACCTGAATACGGCTTTGTTAGTAACACGGTGTAGTGCGGAGCACAGAATGCGTTGTATACAGTTAGACAATAGTATATGAGATCAAGATGCTGAGCAGCGCATGAGCTGCAGTGGTCAGCGACCCATAGCTGACTGCTAGCGTAAGGGCCAGCGAACCATAGCAGCCAAGACCCTTCTACACCTCCACGCGGTGATCCTGGATAACAGTTTGCAGCATGGCAGACTGGCTAAGGAGAAGGGATCGAAGAGGAAATGCTAACGCGGTACTAAAAAAATGCTTGCTAAAGTCGGATGTGTTGGACCGAAAGGTGCAAATATCGCAGTCAAGCTGTAAACTACGACACAACGCATTCCGTTCTCTGGACTACATTCTGCTACTTAAGCCCTTTCAGGATTTGGTAGCGGGAGATTGAGAACGAACGAAGAAGAAGACAACAGTATACAGAATGCTAGTTTACAGCTTTACTGCAATACTCGAACCTATCGGTCCAACACATCTGTCTTCAGCAGAATTGTATTCCCTCATTATCTGAGTCGGTATGTGTTTGTCGTTCTACCGTGGCTTTTGACCAAAATAATACAACATAAAAACATTGCAGGAAACAGGAGAACGGATGTTCGAATTTTTCCTACTAAACAGTTCGATCTAACATAATCGATACGATACTTCCGCATAACAATGGCCGCTAGTCTCGGGTTGCTTTCAGTCCCAGAGTAAATCCTACATTGAATCTGACCATACCTATTTTCATTTTTGTTTTACTTTATGTTTTCTTGCAAACTATATTTCAGCTGGGTTTGAATAATATATGAAAATCCAGGGAAATAAAGACGAATATCAAATTAAGATTGTTTTCTTCAATTATCTAGAAACTTCTAGAACGATGAAGACAATACCGAGGAAACTCCAGTCGTTATCAATAAATTTATAAAGAAGATAAAATATATAGGATGTCAAAGCATGGTGAGGACTGGAGAGTTATGGGAGAAGGACTAAAAACAGAGGAGTAACAAATGAAACATAGGAAATTGGGTCAAAGGAGATACACGATACTGAAATCACCATTAAATGTGTCCAGACAGGCCCTGACACGAAATTAGCAGGGACAGGAACAGAGAGGTAAATCAAGAAACCCGTGGAGAAGAAACTGGAAATGTACTTCGGTTCGTTGACCTCAACTAAAGAGAGATAGAAAGAGCAGCACAAGACCGAGTTTCATGGAATAGGTTAGTCAATGACCTTTGGCCCCCAAGGGAGCGAGTGGCATTAATAATGATGATGATGGTGGGTTTTAAGGGGTTATGCTTTCACTATGCATCTCTCATGGACTCGACAGCTTGGAGATGTTTAGGTCTGACTGTTTGGGTTTGTTTTTCCCTTTGTCTTGTTACTTACAGCTAAGTGCATTGTGTTGTGTTTTGCATCTTTCTGCTAAGTGTATCCGACTTCATCACGCATTTTGTAATAACTTAGCATCGACTGACAAAAAGTAAGATCGCGGCGCCTTAATGGATGCGCTCTCGACTCGCTCCGGTGTTTGTGTCGTTTTCCAATGTTTGGTGGTTCCTGTTCGGATTATATTTCACAACTGCTTCACCAGGGACTTTATTCTGTGGAATTGATGTGCGTTCAATCGGTTATTCTGTTTGTTATGCTGCATTTCGCTGCGTTTCATGCCTGGCTTAAGCCATGGTGAAACCAGTACATGACGAAGTTCAACGCTCTGCTTAACTGCACACCATAATTCAGTCCAGGTTACCACTACTCACGGACCTTTCGGCTCAGACTGAAGTCGACTTCCTCCTGCCCGCCCGTCCCTCCACCAGAGGTTACACGATACCTGTCCCAACCTCGTATTCTCAGCACAGCAAGGGTCAAGCTAACTAAAAGATGGACACAATCAAAGGTCTCGGCGACAAGACACGTAAAAACAGGGAGTTTGACACGGACAGACACGGAAATCGTGACACAAACATTGGTTTAATACACTCCTCGCGGTCCTAATTTCAAGGCAGTGGAGTACTCAGCTCCACCTGGGGAGTCTAAATGGATTTCGGTTGAAACGCTACGCATGAACACAACCTCATCAGTTGGACATGGTAGTGGTCGATCGATGCAACAAGCCTTTGAGGCCTTCGCGAACATTATTATTATTATTACTCACATCCCATAGAAGTAAAACATCGCTTGTTAGGGAACCAGAAGGCATGCAAGTTTAATTAGTGAGATGTGCCAAAAACTGATGTGATATTCCCTACTCGTTGGCATGTATTTAGAAATCTTGTTTACAATATATACTGACAGAACCGCAGGAAGCATCCACCAAGGTCGGTAAACAACAACCATTTGTTCCCCCGCCCGTTACAGGCAACAAAGACAACTTCTAAATTAAATATATCACTGCGATCGAACAAAGATCGAATTGCCATATGATTTGTTTTTCCACATTCTGTTGTCTCTGACAACAATGTTAGGCCATCATTTGATCAAGCGCAGTTGGTTTTACTTTAAAAAAACACAACAATGAAAGTAAATTTACGAAACAATGAATTCAAACAATAAATGAACAAACTCAAAGGTCGCGTTAATCAGAAATTAATCATGCTTTCAGTGAAGCGTCCAGACTGTACAGATTTCGATCAAGTAAACTTTCATACATGAGAAAACGTTCATGTTAAAGTTATATATAAAAATGTATGTATATATATACATATATATACATGGAAGAATAGCAGCTGGATAGACCTTCAGCTTTGTCTTGGCGTTAATGCCCAGGCGTTCCCATACTGTGGAGCGCATTCCCGACCCTGTGATAGGCATGCGAGAGTTGGACTGTCTATGCGAGACAGGCAAAAAGATTGAACAACTTACACACAACCAGCCTGAGACGCAAACTCTGCATCCGCTGACAGGACCATGTCCCTGGCATTGAGGTCCTGAAAGTAGCAGACATGCCAAACATCCATGCATTGCTGAAGGTTGAGGTTGGCTGGGCACCTTGTGCATATGCCAGACATTAGACTGCCGAAGAGACTTCTGTACGGTGATCTTAGGGAAAGCTGTCGAAAAAAGGTAGCTCAAATAAAGCAGCGATTTTAGGACAGCCTACAGGAAACTCTGAGATGCTGTCACATAGATGAAGACATAGTGAGAACATTGCGGACACCAGATCGGTCTGGAGAAATGCAGTAAACATGGGCGTAGCTGAAGGAGAGACTCACCGTTTGCAGACGACGCAAACTAAAAGAGCAGCGAAACCACCCTACCCGGCAGCAGAAGACATAGTGTGCAAATCATGTAATAGAACATTCCGTGCCAGCATTGGACTGATAATCCACATGAGGTCCAGTGAACAATTCATCAAAACATGTCAGACAGTGCAGAAACAAAATAATAAGGATCATATACAACAAGGATGATGTCGGTGGTCAACATCGACAACGATGAACAGTTATCGTATATATACACACACACGAAGACGATACACTTGAAGACCTTAAAAATATGTGTTTGTGTGAATGTGTTCAGACCAAGTGTGATGTAACTGTATCACTTGTCGACGTAGTGACTGTTGTGTTCAATACAAGTCCACCAGCACCTGTAAAGTGCATGGTTTCAAATACAAGTCCCCCATCACCTATAAAGTGCATAGATTCAAATACAAGTCCCCCATCACCTATAAAGTGCATGGATTCAAAAACAAGTCCCTCATCACCTATAAAGTGCATGGATTCAAATACAAGTCTCTCAGCACCTATAAAGTGCATAGATTCAAATACAAGTCCCCCATCACCTATAAAGTGCATGGATTCAAAAACAAGTCCCCCAGCACCTATAAAGTGCATACATTCAACAATTCTCTTCGTATCATGTGTAACCCGTCTTGCTACGCTAGCCGGACCTCTTCATGGAACCTTCAAGTCTTTCCTTCCAATGCCTCTTTTAGTCGTTCAAAAACGTGGGAATTACTTGGGGCTAGGTCTGGTAAGTGCGACGGATGTGGTAGGCACTGAACGTGGATCGCCTCGATGGTTGCAGCCGCTGCACGAGCAGTATAGTTTCGAGCATTGTAATGTTGCAAAAGGACATCTTTACTCAGAAGTCCAGGTCGTTTTGGATGTGATTGTAGGTGGAAGATGGTTCCTGAGAAGATCTGTGTACGTGGCGCTGGAGACAGTTTTCCCTTTGGGCATGTAGGGCTTTAAAATAACGCCTCGTTCGTCCCATAAAGAGAGCCAGGATAACATTCTCTGCTGCGTGTGAGACTTCTTCGGTTTCGGTATTGAGGGATGGCGTCATTCCGGGCTTGCTCTGTTCGTTTTAGGCTAGTGGTAGTAAACCCTGGTTACATCGCCTGTAACAATCACCTGGTGCTTCTAAGGGCCATAAAGGGTCCTGACAGGCATCAATTGTTGTTTCAATTCTGAAGTAAGCTGCCTTGGCACCCACCTTGCAGACACTTTGTGGTACTGTAGCACATCATGGATGATGTGGTGTGCTGAAACATGAATGATGTCCAGATATGCGGGAATTTCATTTACTGTCAATAGGTGATTTTCTTTACGAGGCGGTCAGCCGCTGCAATCGACTCTGGAGTCACTAATTGGTGCCTGACAAGGTCGTAAACAGTCTGTCACAGAACTTCCTACTCCCCTCATACACTTGCTGGAGTGAAAGGCATGCAACACCGTACTGGACCTTCATTTACCGATGAATTTATATATGTTTCACTGTTTCGCTCATTAATGAAAACTGATAACAGAACACTGCTCCTCTTTTGGTGCATGTTAATAGTGGATGACCATATTTTTACTGCAATTATGAGATCATGCTGTTCAACTGCACTGTGATGGCACGTGCAGGACGCTCTTGACATCCTTAGCAATCAAAATAAACAAATCCCAATACAAATAGTTCTTCTAATTTCGGTCCCACTTATAAGGTTTACATGTGAAGACTTCTCGTTTAGATATAATTCCGAAAGGAGGAGTTTAATTTATTATTTTTTAATTTTAATATTACTATTTAGAAAATATTTTGAAGTCTTATTCTTTTTAGTTAATGACGTGGATTGGGCTATGAGTGAATCCTTATATACGTCGCTTCAATTACATAAAGAGAAAAAAAAAACTAACGTATGGTCAGGCAAAACATACTGATCAGAAATGTTAGTCAGGGTCACGCAAAACATACTGCTCATACATGTTAGTCAGGGTCAAGCAAAATATACTGATCAGACATGTTAGTCAGGGTCAAGCAAAATATACTGATCAGACATGTTAGTCAGGGTCAGGCAAAACATACTGATCAGACATGTTAGTCAGGGTCAGGCAAAACATACTGATCAGACATTTTAGTCAGGGTCAAGCAGAATATACTGATCAGACATGTTAGTCAGGGTCAAGCAAAATATACTGATCCGACATGTTAGTCCGGGTCAAGCAAAATATACTGATTAGACATGTTAGTCAGGGTCAAGCAAAATATACTGATCAGACATGCTAGTCAGGGTCAAGCAAAATATACTGCTCATACATGTTAGTCAGGGTCAAGCAAAATATACTGTTCATACATGCTAGTCAGGGTCAAGAAAAATATACTGATTAGACATGTTAGTCAGGGTCAAGCAAAATATACTGGCCAAGAACCTCACCTCGGCTACTTCGTAGGCCTTCATGGAAACGGGCTGTTTTCATGGCAGCCTGGATAACAGGGTGAGGGATAGACGTAATCCCCGTAGTAGTGAGCGACGGGCGGATGAAGCCAAGAATAGCAAGACCGTCTAAAGGACCCCGTTCCATCTCCATCAGCCCGCTCGGGATGTAAGGAAAGCTACATCATCCCGTCAATTAACGTGCCTTCTTGGACGCACAAAAGAGTAAACTCACCCATTATGAGCATTAGAAACAACAACAATTACAAATTTGTGCACGCTATGGACACAGGGCATATGACATAAGAAGTGTAAAATTATGGACAATGAACAAATGGATGCCAGCATAGAGACCCTTGAAATGTGGACATACATAAGAATTTTTTTATTTTTTTTTTAGGAAGAAAAGCAAACAAATAAAGAAGCCATGACGAGACGGTAAATATGAAGGGAAATACTGAATAACACTCACATTATGTTAATAAAATATGTTGGGCAAATCAATGGGAACGATGCAACGTTGAAAACATTACTAGAGGGGGCGAACATTGGCACGAGGGCAGGAGGAAGACAAGGCGATAAGTGGGAGAGAAACGTATAAACATGCTGGAAAGAATAGAAATAATACGACAAAACTGATAGTGGGATTCTAGAATTCTATTCATGAGGAAATACTAAGAAAAACCGGCCTACATTGTCTAGAAATGAGTAGAATTCGATGTGACTTAATACAGGTTTATAAAACTGGTCTGCAGTGTCTAGATAAGAAAAGAATTCGAGGTGACTTAATACAGGTTTATAAGATGATCAACAGAAAGGATAAATTAGACAAGTTTTTACAAAGTACAACCGTCTACAAGAACATCAGATCAATGGAATGCTTGGAATGCATTGTCACAGGAAATAGTGGAGGCAGGTTCAATTAATACATAGTTCTTCTTCTTCTTCGTTCTCAATTGCCCACTACCAAGCTCTAAAAAGGGCTTTGCGAGTTGCAGGATGTAGTCCGGAGATCGGAATGCGTTGTATCTTGACTGTAATATTTGCACCTTTCGGGCGAACACATCCGACTTTATCAGGCATTTTTGGGTACCGGGTTAGTTTTTCCTCTTCGATTCCTTCTCCTTTGCCAGTGCTCTATTGCAGCCTGTTATCCAAGATCATCGCGTGGTGTAGAAAGGTCTTCGCAGACTGGTTCTCATGCCTACTCTAGATGCGCATAGTTATTTTTAGATCAAGGTGTAGATGAGAGGTTTTAAAAACGAGATATTTGCGTTTCAGCACTTGTGGATAACACCTTCATTTTGAGCGTCTGGTTGTGATCAGCTCTTCACTGAGGAAAATTAAAAATTATATGTAACTGAAAAAGTGAAGTGCGAAGCTCTTAAAGTTGGACGCAATTGTAGCTATGGAAACGGGAGCTGTTAGGAACGTTCAAGTGACAATAACTCTGCTTGAGCTAGACGAGACAATCATTACAACGTTTCGTGTAACCATAATTATCCCCCGTAACTTTGGAACTCTGAAGTCGATTCAGTACTTGCTTCTTAGTTTACCCCAAATTTTATTTAAAAAATATGTTTAGCACCGCATCTAAGGTGGTGACGTGACAGAATAGTCCTTATTTTTAACTGGTAGGGCTATGAAACATTTTGCGAGAATAGACGAGAATTTCTTGAATATGTCAACGTTGGTCCATGATAATTAGAGCACCATCCAGTTTCATCAGCAACCTGGCATTATCCATGCTGTCAGACGATGTGAAAACAACCACGTTATCTAACCATGTTGTTTACCTTTAACAATAACCACAACCATAATCCTAACCCTAAACCTAGCCACAGCCCTTATCATAACCCTAAACCTATTCACCGCCCTAATCCTAACCTCCTAACCCTAAACCCAACCACAGCCCTAATCATAACCTCCTACCCCTAAACCTAATCACAGCCCTAATCCTATCCTCCTAAACCTAACCACCGCCCTAATCCTAACCTCCTAACCCTAAACCTAACCACAGCCCTAATCCTAACCTCCTAACCCTAAACCTAACCACCGCCCTAATCCTAACCCTAAACCTAACCACCGCCCTAATCCTAACCTCCTAACCCTAAGCCTAACCACCGCCATAATCCTAACCTCCTAACCCTAAACCTAACCACCGCCATAATCTTAACCACCTAACCCTAAACCTAACCACAGCCCTAATCCTAACCTCCTACCCCTAAACATAACCACAACCCTAATCCTAACCATAAACCTAACCATAACGCTAATCCTAACATTAAACCTAACCCTAATCCTAACCCTAAACTTAACCATAATATTAATCCTAACCCTAATCCTAACCCTAAATTCAACCATAACACTAATCCTAAACCTAACTCTAATCCTAACCATAACCCTTACCATAACCGTAACCCTAAATCTAGTACTAACCAAAGCCCTTAAGACAATTTAATGAATGCATCTTTTCTACACTTATATCGCTATCTACAAGGGACGTTCAAGTCCAACCAGGACTTAGCTTTGTAAGTAAATAAAATAATTTTCAAGTAGTCAAAATACCATTTGTTTTTCGATGTAATCTCCTGCAACGTTTATGCACTTATCCCGGCATATAATTAATGCTTCAAAAGCTTCAGCGTAAAGAGATTTGTCAGTATGTCTGAACTAATTCAAGTCCGCCTGTTTCATTTCGCCATTAGGTCTGGAATGATGACCTCCCATTTATAATTTTAGGGATAAAAACAGGTGGAAATCGCTTGGAGCGAAGTTTGGGCTGTAAAGTGGATGTGGCAATACTTCCCAGCCGAGTTGCTGCAGATGGCACATTGTGCGGTGATCCGTATGAGGTCGAGTGGGCTTGAACTCTTCTCTGACGGTCAAAAGCGGAAAGCCATCTTGGCACCCAACAAT
This sequence comes from Ariolimax columbianus, assembly GCA_036924085.1. Taxonomy (NCBI): domain Eukaryota; kingdom Metazoa; phylum Mollusca; class Gastropoda; order Stylommatophora; family Arionidae; genus Ariolimax; species Ariolimax columbianus. Next base: position 80,116,859 of record JAVGWX010000012.1, read on the forward strand.
ACACATTTTTATCAAGAATAATAGTATTCACCGTATTGTGGTTGCTGTCTTCTGCAAATTTCCGCAGGTTTCGCGCCTTCTTTCACTATAAACGTCATCACAACACGCGGTTCGATGAAAGCACTATTAGTGTTGTCCGCCGTTTTTAATTTATCTGTCACGTGACTGGCCCGTGTCAAGTGGCAGTAATAGAACACAAGTAAAATAAAGTAAGTCAAGATCTCGTCACGCCATGCGACGGATAGGAAATAGTGTTAGGCCCATATTATTTTGTAACCCACGGCACTTAGTGGATGATGTGGTCAGCATCACGCCGGCCGGCTGTACTTCCCGGATTGAACCGGTACCCATTTAAAGCTGGATCGACCCTATATCCATTGGGGTTTTTAAAAAAAATTCCTCCTCAATTGGGTTGTGAAGCCAGAACGCTAACGACTGTGCTCAGCGGCTCCCTAACAGAACACAAGTGCCCCTAACTAATGAGAGTAGTTCCAGCACGATATAATCCATTCACGTGGAACTAGAACAAAAATGTCCCGTTTTGACTTGAACACCCCTCGTAAGTCTTTGCTTATTTAAATAAAGTAAAACAATATCGGTCTGTCTATCCCAAAATGGAATGTCCCTTTACGTACGATAGGAACCCAGGGAGCTGTTTGCTGTGAATTAAGACGCAAGCCGTGGAATTCACTTACCAACTAAAATAAGGTAACATCCGACAATAATGTCGACTGCTGGTGTGAGCGTGGAGTCAAACCTTGAACCTCTCTCTGGTGTAGAGATGCTTGTAATGTTAGTGTTGTCTGCTGTGCAGGCCAGCACTGCAGAAGAATGGACAAAAGAGATCTGGTTGAGGACACTCGAGCAGTTCCACGTCACCGACATCAGGGATTAGCTTACCTAGCAACAAGAAACATAACTCTTATTGATTTTTAACCAAAACAAATACAGAATGCACGCATCAATTTGATTGTTTTTGTTGTTGTGCAGATAAAATATGTTCAAATATTTATCAACGTATATATACACAAATTTTGTCATTAATGATTTGTATTTTCTTCTTCTTCGTTCGTTCTCAATCTCCCACAACCAAACCCCGAAAGGGCTTAAGTAGCAGAATGTAGTCCAGAGAACGGAATGCGTTGTGTCGTAGTTTACAGCTTCGCTGCGATATTTGCACCTTTCGGTCCAACACATCCGACTGACTTCATCAAGTACTTTTTCAGTACCAGGTTAGCATTCCCTCTTCGATCCCTTCTCCTTAGCCAGTCTGCCCTGCTGCATTCTGTTATCCAGGATCACCGCGTGGAGGTGTAGAAGGGTCTTGGCAGCCATGGTTCGCTGGCCCTGACGCTAGCAGTCAGCTATGGGTCGCTAACCACTGCAGATCATGTGCTGCTCAGCATCTTGATCCAGGATTTTAATTGTAACTCTTTACTTCAAACATAATTATTTATTCCGGGAAATCAATGTCAGTACCTTACGTTTCACTTATTGAACCGAGCGTAGTGCGTTGTCAGATTGGGATAAGTGACGATTACGACGGAGATACTCACCCTGGGGGCCCCTCTTCCCCTTCTCTCTCTTCTCGCCTCACTCTGTTTCATTTGACTCTATCCTACAGTCACACTCTAGCCCAACTTTCACATGCGCCCTCATGGTGAGGCCCTTCCATTGCACTTTGGTTGAGCTAGCTTCTGAGGGCGCACAAACCTAGAATAGGTACATACAGATGCACACATGCATCCAAGCACTGGTTTATGCGTCCTGATATCGCCCAATGGACTACGGTCTGGGGTGGAAAATGGCGCGGTTCCGCCAGTAGAAACTAGTGAGGCAAACATCTAAGCAACAACAACAACAACAGCAAACAACAACAACAGCAACGACAAGAACAGCAACAACAACAACAACAGATTAGGACTGATCCTCTGTAGTGTATTGGTAGAGCGTTTGTTTGTTATGATCGATCTAGATGTAAATGAGCACCTGACTCGCTGTCAAAAAAGAATAAGAGGAAGAAGAAGAAAAAGAAATGGAGGAAGAAGGAGAAGATGATGATAATGATGAAGGAGAATCAGCAGCAGAAGAAGGCAACGGGGAAAGGAACTGGTCACCGAAACTTATAAATTAGGGACTGAATAGCCCATCGAAATATCTAACTCATCATCCCTAACAGCAGTCTAGGCTATGGAACTCTATCTCTCTCTCTCTCTCTGTCTCTCTCTCTCTCTCTCTGCCCCCCCCCAATCTCTCTCTGTCTCTCCCTCTCTCTCTCTCTCTCTCTCTCTCTTTCTCTCTCTCTCTCTCTTTACGATCTTTCAGCATTAAACACACCGAACTCAAAACTTCTCCAATTCTATTAATCCATTCTGTATAGTTATTGTGTGTACCAAGGTCATTGCTACATGTGTTCTGCACTGATCAATGCTGTTCTGTTCTGCTTTGTTATATTCTGTTCCTAAGAATCTACTTTACTGCATTCCAGACATACCCATAGGTGTCAAGACTCTATTACTAAACCGCGAAGTGGTTGGATGATGATTGTTCCTGTAGCTCGTTGGCTGTACACACCCCTACTCTGTCCCCACTTGTGCCACATTCCACTCGAATCTCATTTGATATCAAATACCCGCATTCTGTTAATTACTTTTTCAACTGTTGAGGTGTAGTCATCTAACAGACGGATATTTGTAAATGTCAAGATGCCACGCTTTATCTTATTTAGTATAACTTAACCTAACGTCGTTATACTCGTTTAGAAGACTATGCAGAGTCTGTTTACAACCAGTTTTATTTACATTTCCTTGCTCTTAAAGCTATGCGTATCCAATCTATTCTTTAATCTATTCAATAATTGTCCTTGCCTCCACTATTTCCTGTGGCAATGCATTCCAAGTATTCACCACTCTCTGACTTAAATTCTTCCTTATATCTAATCTGGACCTTTTTTCAGTTAATTTGTAGCTATGTCCTCCTGTTTTTGTAGGTGGTTTTATTTAGAAAAAAAATTGTTGGTCTAATTTATCCTTGCCTTTGATTATCTTATAAACCTGTATTGTCACCTCGAATTCTTCTCTTTTCTAGACACTGTAGGCCGGTTTTCTTTAGTCCTGTAGGCCGGTGTTTTTTTAGTCCTTCCTCTTAACTGTAATTCTGGAATCCCACTATCAGCTTTGTCGCTCTTCTTTGTATCCTTTCCATCATGTTTATATCTCCTCTACGATAAGGACTCCATATATGTCCATATTACTCTAATTGAGGTCTAATGCTTTAAATACACTATCCCCATAACTGAGAGATGGTGAAGCCGCGATGTCAGTTTTTTTCATGACCCTGACTCTCAAAATCACCACGATATTAGATCCACACTATCCCCATAACTGAGTGGTGGTGAAGCCGCGATGTCAGTTTTTTCATGACCCTGACTCTCAAAATCACCACGATATTAGATCCACACTATCCCCATAACTGAGTGGTGGTGAAGCCGCGATGTCAGTTTTTTTCATGACCCTGACTCTCAAAATCACCACGATATTAGATCCACACTATCCCCATAACTGAGTGGTGGTGAAGCCGCGATGTCAGTTTTTTTCATGACCCTGACTCTCAAAATCACCACGATATTAGATCCACACTATCCCCATAACTGAGTGGTGGTGAAGCCGCGATGTCAGTTTTTTCATGACCCTGACTCTCAAAATCACCACGATATTAGATCCACACTATCCCCATAACTGAGTGGTGGTGAAGCCGCGATGTCAGTTTTTTCATGACCCTGACTCTCAAAATCACCACGATATTAGATCCACACTATCCCCATAACTGAGTGGTGGTGAAGCCGCGATGTCAGTTTTTTCATGACCCTGACTCTCAAAATCACCACGATATTAGATCCACACTATCCACTGCAACTGTCATGCACTAATGGCTTAAATGATAGATCTTTTGCATCGTTCAGTGGTAGTTGAGGCATCCTAACCCCACTGAAGCTTTAGTTGATCAACTGTAACACTTTGCACTTCTCAATTACAAACCTCTCACTTCAATGAATCCACCGAGTTCTAAACAAGTTTGCTTCATCTATACTAACTCATCATTATAGAAACACAGTTTGATTTGGAAACAAATATGCGAAACTAATTTGTTACTTCTTCGCACTCTTTTTCCGTGCGCTTTTAAATAATTCGCATACACTTAGTTCCAGCGATTCCCTTAAGGCTTCATGTACCCTCCATAATCTAATGGACCAGACGTTTGGCACAAGTTGATATCGCTAACTGTGCCATAATTATATTTCTTTGTCAGTATCTCGCTACCTCCAGATGTTTCTAATGCTTCTAACTGTATTTTAACTATTCTACTACTCAGAGCTGCAACACCCACATCGCTTAGTTGATGGATGACAAATAAGTGTGACGATATAGATCTTGAAAGATTCTGCAGTGTTTATGTAAAGAAACGAAAGGCAATCACAACAGTTGGCACTCTATCATTTTCGTTGAGCTTAGAAATAATTGTGGACTACTGAAATGGATATATGAGACTTCTATAACAAAGGCAGTCATCGTGACAGACGCTCAAGTCGTACTTCATAAAGTACAGAAGGGATGGCTTAGGTACGAGTGGACAGCAGCTGTTGAGGCCTCAAACCTCCAGGGGTTGACATGACTCTACTGTTCTGCTCCTGCTGGGGTTCAGAGCAATGAAAGAGCTGACATCATGGCTTCACAAGCTCCCATCATGGGCACATTATTGATGGATAGAAGTGACATTTTGAAATCAATCAATGACCGCCTGCTGGATGAGGACACCACAATAGATGAAGCAGCAATCCACAGACTGCAAAGTTTGGACATTAAACCAGGTTCGAGCGGAGTGGGGCGCATGAGAGGACGGCACAGGAGAGTGTACAACCATCGAGCTTCAGGGACTATCATCATCCATATCTTACGCAATTTGATGAGAGAGACTGAGCACCTATGGGTATACCGGAGTGCAGTGACGTCGATACTTAGAAACAGTGGACTACCTGTCCGAACTAGGTATTCGAAGAACGTTTAGTGCTATAGGAATGACGCTCTTTTCTCCTGCGCATTGCCCTACTGAAGATCGTTGACTATTGACAAGGTTTTAGGCATCGGGATTGAGCTACATGAAGAAAATACTCTCTGTATTTAACTGCGTCTCTCTCCTTCCGCGGTGCTTACTTGGATGAAATTAATTCATTTTAATATGTATATCTGCTTTTGCTTTTGGTCTGGCAGAACGTCCGCTTTCCCAAATTCTCGTCTCCTTACTATTTATTTCATCCGAACTTACTTGGTTCAAGTCTGGTTAATCTATATCTTTTCCCTATTACTGGTCCAGGGAATTCCTAGCACGCGCCTTCACTTCTTTTTTCAACAGAACTCACTTGTGTTAATTTGTATCTTTGAAAGTCTCTTCCTGTCCCTGTGATACCTACCGCTTCTCTTCCCTTCTCCTCTACTCAATGTTTGTCTCCCACGTCTACTCTCGCTATTAATTGACTCGCATTATCGAGGTCTAGACTGATCTATATATTTGGCATCAAAGAACCGATCTTTATTTGCGTGATAGCCACACAGATTCTAAAACTGGTGTGCGGTCCAACGACTTGACCGCGGTTCTCAAACTTCTGGATCCAATAGTGTGTGGGCAGGAATTTAGTAAATAAAAAAATTAATATATCTATCTATCTATCTATCTATCTATCTATCTATCTATCTATCTATCTATCTATCTATCTATCTATCTATCTATCTATCTATCTATCTATCTATCTATCTATCTATCTATCTTTCTATCTATCTATCTATCTATATCTATATATATATATATATATATATATATTTATTTATACATATATATATATATTTATATATCTATCTATCTATCAATATGTCTGTCTGTCTATCTATCTTTCTATATATATATATATATATATATATATATATATATATATATATATATATATATATATATATATATTTATATATATATATATATTGTATCTTATCTTATCTTATTAAATCTTATCTTATCTTATCTCATCTATCGTATCGATATCTATCTATCTATCTTTCTATCTTTCTATCTATATATCTATATATATATCTATATATATATATATATATATGTATCTATCTATCTATCTATCTATCTATCTATCTATCTATATGTCTGTCTACATGTCTATCTGTCTTTCTGCCTGCCTGCATGTCTGTCTGTCCGTCATTCCACCCAAATCTTACCCATATATACATAGTATTCATACATTTTAATCAGTCAGACAAAATATATTGGCCAAGACACTTACCTCGGCTTCCACGCAGCTCTTCCTGAAAATAGGCTGTTTTTACAATAGCCTGGCTAACGACGTGAGGAATCGACGTGATCCCCGTAGTAGTAATCGATACGCAGATGAAGATAAGCATAGCCCAACGGATTGAAGTACGTCTGTCCACCTTCCTCAGCATGCTCTGGATGTGAGGAAAGCTACGACAACCCGCCACTTAACGTTCTTCTCAGGCTCCCCAAAAAGTAACCTATTCATTGTGGGCATTCGAACAAAGAACAACAGTATATATATATATATATATATATATATATATATATATATATATATATATCAGCCTATCTATCTACTCGTATCTATCTGTCTATTTATCTATCAATCTAACCACTATATATATCTAATCTTATTTTATCTTGTCTTATCTTGTACATAGACTCTTCACAAAGGCGTGGAAAGACAAAGGTCTTACAGCTGGCAGAAAGCTATAATCGTGCCAATTTGGAAGAAAAAGTGCGAACATATAAATAGGGACATTTACAGAAGCACACTATTTAACCACACTAGTAAAATGAATGCACAGATCCTGGACTTATTTGTTGTATATATTCTACTTCAAACTCAATTTGGATTTCGCCGAGTTGTTGGTTGCACGGACGCCTTATTCACCTTATGGTAATTAGCGAAAAGGCAATAGAATAGAACGAAAATATATGTGTTGCTGTCATTGATCAAGAAAAAAACCTTCTGAGAGGGTAGACAGATTACACTTTGGAAAATCTTTGAAGATTATGGGGTACAAGTCCAGCTTCTTGATAATGTCAGAGCACTGTATCGTTTCTTTTTCTTCGTACGCTGTGAGACGTCGACTTGAATTTGTTCGAAGAAAGCACCAGTCATCCTGAGGCTGTCGACACTGCCATAGAGCTTGTCTAGTGTTGGCACTGGTGATGGCCACATGTGCTTTTTCTGGTCCTCATATGTTGGGTTATTTTGCAGCAGATGTTCAGCCGTCACTTTCCCTGTACCACAGTTGCATTCGTCAGTGCCACCTATCTTCAGACTGTTTTCGTTCAAGTACAAACGTTATCAGAACGACTGATGGTGTCACATATGCTTTTTAAATCTCGACCAACGTTATACAACGGTATGAGCTTTCTCCTCTGCTGTTTAACTTCTACATGTACGACGAAATCGCATCAGAGATCAGTCAAATTGAGACATTTGAAGCAGAGCAGAACTCAATACACGAATTGCTCTTTACAGATGATCAGTGCATGCTGTACGACGATGAAAATAAACTGCAAAATCATATGAATCATTTTGCGACTAGTTGTGCTAAATACAATAAATGAATTAACGACAATAAGACATAAACTATACGAATCAGTAGAACACATGGGTCACTCAACATAAGCCTAAATGATATTGCTCTTCAACAGCTCGATGAGTTCAAGTACCTGGGCAGTGTTTCTTTTGGCAGACTTCAGGATCAACAGGGAAATTGAGACTAGGTGTCAGAAAGCACCATTGGAAACTTATCAGCTGTCCCCACTACTTAGACAACGGAGCATTAGTTTGGCAAAAAAGTAACAGCTGATTAACAGTATATTTTTGCCGACTCTGTGTCAAACATGGCCTCTGTCCAGGGCGCGTGAGAGCAGAATTTTGACGTGTGAAATGAAGTGCTTGAGGAAGGTCATCGGTGTTACTAGGAAAGTTAGAATGCGAAACGAGGATATTTGATGTATGTTCGGCACTACGGATTGTGCAGAATACATTTCTAGGTACTATATACGTTGGTTTGGTCATCGCATGAGAATGCACCCTCATCAGCTTCCACTGAGGGTTTACAACGCTGGTAGATGTGGCAACAGAGAAAGAAGGGAAGGGGACGGCGCAGCAAGTGAATATATGACATTAGAGTGATTGTGCAGCGAAACAAGCTCACATTGTCCGACGCAACCCCTAACACACCACCTGCATGAAGGTAAGATTGACGTGGCATGTATCCAGGAAACGCACCTCAACAATAACCATAAATTCTAAATCAGAGGATATCAGACCTTCCGTCTAGATAGAGAAGGCCACAAAGGAGGGGTCCTGATACTGACCAGAAACAGCATACCGAGTAGCGCGGTACCTGTCAATCACATAGGACAAGCAGAAATTGTAGGAGTTGACATAATGGCTAAAGAGACGAAGCTCCGCATTTTCAATCTGTACGGACCACCAAACAGAGACCTATCGCTCTCGAGTATGGAGGTCAGAGACTCCAACTGCATAGTAGTTGGAGATTTCAACAGCCACTCGGAGAGATGGGGATACTCTGACACAGACAGTAGAGGTGACGAAGTGGAAGATTGGGAGATAGATGCAAATCTCTCCCTAATCAATAGGCCGGAGGATAGCCCTAGCTTCTATTCAAGAACATGGCATACCACCTCGACTCCAGATTTGGCCTTCTCCACACAGGACATACACTATAAAATAGACCGCCAGGTGCTAAACCAACTGGCAGGTAGCGACCACAGGCCGATCAGGCTAACCATTGACATGGAAGTAGGCCCACAGGAAACAAAACCGCTCCCACGTTGGAATTACAAACGAGCCGACTGGGACAGATTTGCAATCCTGACAGATGGGCTGTGTGAAACCATCAACACACGAAACACCAAAATGAAGCCCATGGTGGAGAGCCTAAGCAAGGCAATAATGCAAGCCGCCACTGAAACCATCCCAAGAGGAGCTAGGAAAAACTATAAGCCCTACTGGAATGATGAGTTACAGAAAGTGGAAGATGCAGTAACAAATGCTAGGAACATGGCAGAACGAGAAAAATCCATGGAGGCAAACATCGCCCTCAAAGCCGCCGCGGCGAAGTACAAACACACTCTCAAGCAAACAGCAAGAGAAAGTTGGAAAAATAAAATGGAAAGTCTGAACCTGGACAAAGAAGGGAACAAGCTATGGAAGCTAGTCAGAGCCATGAATGAGGAAACCCCGTCAAATAAACAAATTACTATCAAGCAGGGCGAGAACTTGATCACAGGTAAGAAAGCCGCAAATGCCTTTGTCGATCACTATGCCAGAGCAAACCACATCGAGGTCCCTGCAGATAAGCATACAGACATTAGCGAAGAGCTAAAGGGACACGAAAACATAAATACGGCTCCTGAAGAGCACATGATGGCCAAACTAACAATGCGCGAAATGGAAGAGGCTATGAGAACACTAAAGAAAAGGAAATCTCCCGGAAAAGACGGGATAACAAACGAAATGCTGATGGGGCTGGGCCAAACAGCGAAGAAGAAACTACTATCAGTCCTGAACCAAAGCTGGAAAAGGGGTATTGTACCCCAGGCATGGAAAGATGCAATACTGGTACCAGTACCAAAAACAGGGAAGGACAAACAGATCCAAATGGATACAGGCCCATTAGCCTACTGAGCTGTGTCGGCAAGCTGATGGAACGGATGATAAACACCAGACTGATGTGGCATCTGGAAGAAAAACGAATACTAATTCCACAGCAAGCCGGCTTTAGACAGCACATATCCACTGAGGACCAGGTCATCCTCATAGCCCAGGAGATAGAAGATGCCTACCAGGCACAGAAACACACAGTAGCTGTTTGGGTGGATCTGGAAAAGGCATTTGACAAAGTCTGGAAGGATGGACTTAGAGTCAAGCTAAGAAGAAGTGATGTCTGTGGGAAGATGTGCAAGTGGATCAACCACTACCTCAAACAAAGAACGGCCAGAGTCCAAGTACAAGGGCAGATGAGCAAAAAGGTGACACTCGAGCAGGGAGTACCCCAAGGGGGAGTACTGTCACCCACACTCTTCCTGGTATATATAAACGATATTACAGAGAATATACCAAGAAGAGTCCATAGCTCAATGTTTGCAGACGATCTGGCTATGTGGACCTCTGAAAAGAATCTCACCATAGCAAGAAATCGGATGCAGACGGCCCTAACATCGCTGGAAGAGTGGGCGAACTCATGGCTGGTCAAAATAAACGAGGAGAAAACCACGTGCACAATATTCTCGCTCTCATTAAAACCCCAAAGTACCAAATTAAGTCTGAATGGCAAAATCCTGCAGCCAAACGACAACCCAACCTATCTGGGAGTCACATTTGATCGGCGCATGACATGGAAAAGTCAGATTGAGAGAAACCGAATGAAAGCCAGAGAAAGAATGGCGATCATGAGGAAACTTGCTGGCACAAGCTGGGGAGCAGACGAAGGCATACTAAAGAAACTGTACACTGGAAGAGTGAGACCAGTTCTCGAGTATGGCATTGCGGCATGGACAACAGCAGCGAAGGCGAACTTCGATAAAGTTAACAAACTTCAAAACCAAGCCATGAGAATTATAACAGGTGGCATGAAGTCAACGCCCATTGTAGAACTTGAAAAGATTACAAAATTGCAATCCATGACCGATAGAAGAGACTGCAGAGCCCAGCTGCAGTCAGAGAAACTCAGAAGACTGACGGACCATCCAATGTACCAGAGACTAAACAATTTGGGAAATGGGAAACTAAAGCGGAGAAACTTTGCAGAAATAGCCAAAGCAAAGATGCACGAAGATCCCATAAACGCACTAACAACACCAAAACCCATCACTACTGTACGAAAACCTACTTGGAGGCAGGATATATTTCCAGAGGTGGTAGAAAATATACCAGGTATTGCAAACAAAAACTGCCAGAGTGAAAAAGAAAGGAGAGACACTACCCTAAGCTTCATAACGAAAAGCTACCCAAGCATGGACTGGACCCATGCATACACCGACGGTTCTGTAACAAACACTACACAGAACGGAGGGGCAGGAGCATTCCTGAACCTACCAAATGGCAGAAAAATAACACTGTCATTCGCTACTGGTAAGTACACAAGCAATTTCAGAGCAGAGGCAGAGGCACTGAGGGCGGCAGTGGAAGAAATGGTAACACACAGTGAAAATGAGAGCCATATAGTCCTGCTGACAGATGCTCTCGAAGTAGTCACAGCGCTAAAAAGCCAGAAAAACACTGAGCTTAATGACTTAAGAGCAGCACTCTGCAAACTGTGCCAGCAGTCCGCACCAAAAAGGGTAGTGGTACAGTGGGTTCCGTCACACTGCAACATCCAAGGCAACGAGGAGGCAGACAGACTGGCAAAAGAAGGTGCAAGGCTACCACAAACAGATACCAGTATGACGTACGAAGAGTCAAAACGGCTTATCAAAGCCAGATACATGACCAAATGGGAAACCGAACATACTGGTTACACCAAAAACGATGCCTATTACCAGTTGAACCGAAGAGAGCAGATCGTTATCTTCAGACTTCGCACTGGCCACAACAGACTGAGGTACCACCTATTCAACAAATTGAAGATAGGGTGTACCGACGAATGCCCGTGCGGTACTGGTAAAATGACCACTGAACATCTGCTGCAGAACTGCCCGACATACGAGGATCAGAGAGAGCAGATGTGGCCATTGCCAGTGGAACTGCAAGACAAGCTCTATGGTAGTGGCGAGAGTCTCAGGATGACCGCCGCTTTTTTCGAGAAAATAATGGTTACTGTCTGACTGTGTAGGCAGAAGAAGAAGAAGTCCGACGCAACGCACTTGGCGCAGGACAGACGACTTAAACTCCCCACGGCGCTTAATGGCATAAGTGGAAAGAAAATAACCTACCTTATCTTATATGATCTGATCTGATCTTTTTATCTATCTATCTATCTATCTATCTATCTATCTATCTATCTATCTATCTATCTATCTATCTATCTATCTATCTATCTATCTATCTATCGATCAATCAATCTATCTATCTTAATATCTCTCTATCTATATATATATATATATATATATATATATATTTATCTATCTATCTATTTATATCTATTTATCTATCTATCAATCAATCTATCTATATATATATCTCTCTATCTATATATCAATATATCTATCTATATCTGTCTATCTATCTATGTATCTATCTATCTATCTATCTTTTTATCCATCTATCTATATATATATATGTCTATATATATATATATATATATCTATGTGGATATCTATCTAACTATCTATCTATCTATCTATCCATCTAACTATCTATCTATATATCTATCTATATATATATATATATATATGTATATATATATATATATATATATATATATATATATATATATTAATATATATATTTATATATTTACCTATCTATCGATCAATAAATCTTTCTATCTATATATCTCTATTTCTATATATCTATCTATTTATCTATCTATCTATCTGTCTATCTATCTATATATCTATCTATCTAATTTCCATATCTTCATGCCAACCAAACGTCCATACATGTATAACACTGGCAAGCGTTCCCATTCTTCGGTCCATCCTGTCTAACATTTGTCTGCAATTTCCCTAACATAAGTGTGCCCAAACCTGCTTCATGTAAACATTGAACGTATAAATTCCAATATGTCTCGAATAGCGAAACGTTTACCTGTTCTGTAATCCTAAAACGGCTGCAGTATGTTATTCCCCGCCACTATCATTCTCACAGCTAACTCCGTTTTTAGCAGAAGTGTCTGCGGAATTCGCTAAAACTGTCTGCGAATGTTTTTCTTCTACTACAGCTACTGCTGCTAACTCCGTACACTTCCTGTTTGCAGGCTTGCCTATAATGCGGACGTTTCTTCGCCTCACGCCTGCCACTCTTCCTTCACCTGCACGAGCAGCTCGCCTCTTCTTGCGATGTACCAGTTAAGTCCACTTTACATTGACTCCCATAACTGGCTCCCTAAACATGTTCACATAATCTACTGCATCATCTAGGGATATAAGCCCTTCAGTATCTGGCATGGTCTGACACTCACACGTTCCTTTGTCTCCGGCAACTTAAAAAAAAATTTGAAAAAAAATTAATTAATGATACCGCACTAAGACGAAAACACGAACGAAACTTACGTTACTATCAATAGGTCTTCATCAGGGACAACGAATAGCAACAATAATTAACTAACTAATCAAATAAAAAGGGATTAATACGTAATTGCGGAATATCAATACATAGGAGTGAAAAATTGTTTAACTTAACTGAGAAAAAGGCAGGTCACTTCTGGGGAAACGTGCGGGGGGAACCACAAATGACAGACACAGACGGGATGGGGTGGTCAGGAGGGCATCAGAATCGGAAAAAGGCCAGGTAAGCATGTGGCGTCTCGGTACGGTATCTGACCATACCATTTATGATTTTTTTTTCATTTTTTCTTACGTTATGTATCCCCAGGGCCGCCGCAGCCTCGCCTTATTTTATTTCCTTTACAACCTCTGCCTTAATCTATGTTCTCTACTCTTCTCGCCCTCAAATGATTTTATCTGTCTCTTTAAGAAGGACCTGTTAATTTGTGTTATGTGAGTTGTCGCTCCTTCAACGTGGACGTTTGACAGTTTCGTCTGACTAAGTCCCAGTGTCCTTCTCGGTTGGTGTCCTAGTGTCCCTATAGAGCATATCCCCTGTTACTTCTGGGCCATCTCCTACTGTATCCATCTCTTCTAACTCGTCGCTGTCTCATAGTCTCCTCTGCTTCAACCATTCATGTCTCGAGAATGGAGAGTTCGTCCATTTTAGTATAAAAGATCTAATACAGGGGTTCTCAGTCTTTTAAGATTGCGAGCACCGTTCACATGTAATATTAAATCCGCGAGCACAATGCAATATAATGGTTTCATTTTGTAAAAAATAAAACATTTTTAAAACACTCACAGGATTAATAACATTTTTTGGATTGAAAGTCACTCAGACGTTCATTTCTTTTGCGTTCGCCTCATTTTCTCCATTTCCCAAGGTGGTGTGCGTTGCACTGTTTTTATTTTGAGCTTGTCGGTCCAGTGGATCCGATTTTGGAATCAACTTTATTTAAGGGCCTGCCTTCCTCCTGCATTTATAAAGGTTTGCTTCCCCTGGGTAACGGTCGGTGCTGTGATGGGGAGTGAACCCAGCACCTTCGGTTGTTAGACGTGTCACTTAACCACTAGCCCACGTCGTCTCCAGAAGTGATGTCCAAGGAGAAAGCGTTTGTAGCAACACGTAAACAGTCTTCCACATACAAATCATTTAATCGTTAGCGAGCTTTGTTCTTGAGGTATTTCATAAGTGAGGCAGCTTTTCCGCACAGGTAGGTCGTCCGAACATGGCCAGACATTTGAACGAAACACTACGAAGTATTTAGAACGTTTCGTATCTTCTATCCAAAATGTTACGAATGTATCCTTGTCAAACAAATTCTACAACACTAAGGAGAACTGAAGAATCTATCAATTCAAGTACCCATGATGCAATAGTTCGCTGAACCTGACCAGCATAGGAGAAACCTCCGGATCAATCCAACAGGGCGAAATATTTCACAACATAAAACGGTAAATACGTTTACTGTCAGCAAACGCGCAGCTTAACAATTTTCAGGTCACCTAAAATATAATGGATGGATAGCAACATTATTTGTTTGGGTTTGCAAAATAAAGTATACTTGATAAACGGACCTTATGAAGCGTTGGTGCTCGCGAGCACTTTTATTATTTGTGTGACGTGAGCACTTTTTTATTGCATGACGCGATCACTTTTATTATTTGCATGACGCGAGTACTTTTTATTATTTGCATGAGGCGAGTACTTTTGTCATTTGCATGACGCGCGTACTTTTATTACTTACAAGTCGCGAGCACTTTTATTATTTGCATGAGGCGAGTACTTTTATTATTTGCATGTCGCGAGCACCATATGTCATTCAACGAGCACCATGTGCTGGCGAGTACTAGGTTGAGAACGCCTCCTGTAATAGATCTGCACTCTCCCGCTTTACATTCTTACCTGCACACTTCTCGTCAACACTTATTACCTTGAACACAGTGTCCTATTCTCATTTTGCTTGAACAACCTATGTGTTAAAGCACACAATTCCGCTAGTTGACGAATGAAATATATGTGAGACGATGTATATTTTCAAAAATGCTGCAGTGTTTCTGCAATGGTAACAATCGACACTCTCTCCTTTTCGCTGAGCTTAGAAATAATTAGGGATTACTTGTCATGATGAGCTATTCGTTGATCTTTTAGTCAGAAGAAAGACTTTCTCTCTCTCTTTCTTCGCCTCCTTGTTGCGCTAATGAAAATCGTTGACTTTTAAAGGCTACTGGTTTCGAGATTGAATTGCATGACGCATTCACATGCGTCTCTTTCCTTCCTCGTGGCCCCCTTTGGCTAATTCTGATTAATGTGGTTAAACTTCTTATTTCATCATAACTTACTTGTTTTAACCTGTGTCTCGGTGCCTCGTCATGTCCACGTGAAACCCACAGCCCACCTTCACTTCTAGCCGACTAGCTCGGAGCTTACCGATGTTAATATGTATCTCTGTGTGTCGTCATGTCACTGTGAGGTCCACCGTCGCCTTCATTTCTCGCCGACTAACTCAGAACTTAGTTGTGTTAATCTCTATATCTTTAAGTTCCTGTGAGACCCACTTCTCGCCTTCATTTCTCGCCGACTAACTCAAAACGTATCTATGTTAATATATATATATGTGTCTCTTCATATCCACCTGAGACCCACTTCTCGCCGACTAACTCAAAACGTATCTATGTTAATCTATATCTCTGTGTCTCTTCATATCCACCTGAGACCCACCACTCGCCTTCCCTTTTCGCCGACTAAATGATTTTCGGAATGTCTACTCCCCAAAATCAGACTAGCGATATTGACTCTGATTAATTAGTTTCGTCTCACCGTCCGAGACAAAGGCCGGTAGAAAACATCTGATGTTGAATTATTTTATTTCATCGATCGCACAATGTGCAATGACGCAAGAATGTATGCATTATCTCAATCTGCCACATCCTACATCTCTTGACTTCTGTCTTCTCTGATATTCTCCATCAGAACGCCCTTCCTCTGCTCGGCGTCTGCATTGATTAGTATGGACCTAATGATAGTTTTTAAAGAACTTGATATCTCCAAGCTGATGAATAGTATGGAAGAGGAAGGGGGGGGGGGGGGGGGGGGGGGGTGTTTGTGTTTAAAGTGTCTCTCTACATGTGTTTAAAGTGTCGTCTCTCTACATGTGTTTAAAGTGTCTCTCTACATGTGTTTAACGTGTCGTCTCTCTACATGTGTTTAAAGTGTCTCTACATGTGTTTAAAGTGTCTCTCTACATGTGTTTAAAGTGTCTCTCTACATGTGTTTAAAGTGTCTCTCTAAATGTGTTTAAAGTGTCTCTCCACATGTGTTTAAAGTGTCTCTCTACATGTGTTTAAAGTGTCTCTCTACATGTGTTTAAAGTGTCGTCTCTCTACATGTGTTTAAAGTGTCTCTCTACATGTGTTTAACGTGTCGTCTCTCTACATGTGTTTAAAGTGTCTCTCTACGTGTGTTTAAAGTGTCTCTCTACACGTGTTTAAAGTGTCTCTCTACATGTGTTTAAATTATCTCTCTACATGTGTTTAAAGTGTCTCTCTACATGTGTTTAAAGTATCTCTCTACATGTGTTTAAAGTGTCTCTCTACATGTGTTTAAAGTGTCTCTCTACATGTGTTTAAAGTGTCTCTCTACGTGTGTTTAAAGTGTCTCTCTACATGTGTTTAAAGTGTCTCTCTACATGTGTTTAAAGTGTCTCTCTACATGTGTTTAAAGTGTCTCTCTACATGTGTTTAAAGTGTCTCTCTACGTGTGTTTAAAGTGTCTCTCTACATGTGTTTAAAGTGTCTCTCTACGTGTGTTTAAAGTGTCTCTCTACATGTGTTTAAAGTGTCTCTCTACACGTGTTTAAAGTGTCTCTCTACATGTGTTTAAATTATCTCTCTACATGTGTTTAAAGTGTCTCTCTACATGTGTTTAAAGTGTCTCTCTACATGTGTTTAAAGTGTCTCTCTACGTATGTTTAAAGTGTCTCTCTACATGTGTTTAAAGTGTCTCTCTACATGTGTTTAAAGTGTCTCTCTACATGTGTTTAAAGTGTCTCTCTACATGTGTTTAAAGTGTCTCTCTACGTGTGTTTAAAGTGTCTCTCTACATGTGTTTAAAGTGTCTCTCTACGTGTGTTTAAAGTGTCTCTCTACATGTGTTTAAAGTGTCTCTCTACATGTGTTTAAATTGTCTCTCTACACGCAACTACTGGCCTTACGATATGTTTATAAGAGTTTCTATCTCATAGTGATTACAGCATAGTGTTAGGTTGGTGTGCACATATTGTAATCTTTGCTGCAATTTGTTGTTGTAATCTTTAATGCAATTTTTGGTCATAATCTTTGCTACAATTTGTTGTTGTAATCTTTAATGCAATTTTTGTTCATAATCTTTGTTGCAATTTGTTGTAATCTTTGTTTTTCAAATTTTTGGTTTTAATTTTTACAGCAATTTTTTCCAATCTTTGTTGCATTTTGTGGGGGTAATATTTGTAGAAATTTGTTGTAACCCTTGTTGTAATTTGTTTTTGTAATTTCTAGTGGAAATTTGTTAAAATCTTTACAGCAAAATGTTGTAATCTTTGCTCGAAATTGTGGTTTTAATCTCTAGTGGAAATTTGTCATAATCTTTAAAAGAATGTGTTGTAATCTTTGCAGTAATTTGTTATTGTAATCTCTAGTATAAATTTGTTATAATATTTACAGCAAAGTGTGGTATTCCTATTTGCACATTGTTGTAATCTTTGTTGCAATTTTTTGTTGTAATCTCAAGTGGAAAATATTGTAATCTTTATTACATTTTTGGTTGTAATCTGTATTGCAATGTGTTAAACTATTTATTGCAACTTATTGTAGTCTTTATTCTGAGTGTATTTGTGAGTGAATGTATGAATACACACTCCAAACGTAGACAGGCCATGACATGGAATAAGGAAGAGAGGTAGACCAAGAAACACCCGTAGAAGAGAAAGGAAAAGAAACTTCAGTTCCCAGACCTCATTTTGGGAGTGACAGAAAGGACAGCTGAAGACCGAACTTGCTAGATGAGGGTTGTCAATGGTCTATGCCATGAATGGAGCGAGGGGCACTACTGATGACAACGAAAGTGTACGAATGCATAGTTGACTGGCCGTAGCGATGAATGAATCGATTAAGACAAGTGCATTGGTTGACAAAAGTACGGACGTTTCGATTAGTGGATCGATAGTGAAGGAATCGATGGATGGGTAGGTTGGCGAATGGATGTTTTTGAGGATGAATGGTTGGATAAATGAATATGTTGTTGTATTTAGATGGAGAGATGACAGACGAGAAAATAGAAGAGTTTATGAACAAATAGAAGCGTGAATGCATAGAGTTTAAATGGAAGGTTGTATAGATAGATGGATGTGTGGAACGATAAATGAATGGATTGGAGGCATTTTTGGTTTAAAGCACTCACGAAAAGAAAGAATGGATAGATTTGTGGATGGTTAGCTTTGTGGATATATAAAGGCAACATACGTATTTAAAAAATAACTTTAGACAACGAAACTATCTCTAATTTTATTAAAATAATAAAAACCTTGTAACCTACAATACATGTCGAAAGAGGGTTTTGCGTGGGGCTACCAACTTATTAATGTAATACAGTTAATAGTGAATGCAAATACCCGGATATAGGTCCCCGTAATGCTGCCATATGTAATGGGATTACTGTACGTCTGTTGGAGTCACGGACTAATCAATTATAATGACATTGATTGACAATGTTCATTTCAAGACATCAGGGGAGCTAACTACACAATAACCATGCTTTTTCTGCCCTGGGGGATATCACGAGCAATGAATTCACAGTTTTGTCTGCATTCAGACTTTTAATGATTTATTTCTTCGTACTAGCGCATTGACCTTGTTGATTTAGAGAACAATTTATTTTACTACTCAGCGCGATGTAACATCCTGGCTTGAATAACTTTTCGTAACTTGATTGAAGGTTTTTTATACTGGTTTAGAAGACTTTCCAGAGTCTGTAGACAACTAGTCACATCTACATTACCCTGCTCTAAAACCTATGCACATTCAATCTATTATTAAATGCATTAACTGTCTCTGTCTCCCCCACCTCTTGGGATAATGCATTCCAAGCATTCACCCCTCTCTGACTAAAAAAATATTTCCTGATATCCAATCTGGACCTTTCTTTAGTTCATTTGTATATATGCCCTCTTGTTCTCGAAGGTGGTTGTATTCTGATAAACTTGTTATAGTCTTCATCTTCTTCTTCTTCTTCTTTTTTTTCTTTTTGTTCTTCTTCTTATTATTCTTCTTCGATCAACTGATGTTATGGTTCTAACCAAGGGAGGTTCACAAATGAGACTGTACGTTTCAGGCCTTCGCCAGTTCCCCACAGCTTTTCGAGCATGGTCGCTCCTCCAGGCCAGACTGTCTCTTGTTAGTCTGCATAGGTAGGGTAGTCCTGCAGGAGATGTTCTAGTGTTTGCTTGGGTGCTCCACTATCGCAGTTGGTGGTGTCTCTGATACCCATTCTGTGGTGGTGGACCTTGAATCTGCAATGTCCCGTTCTGTGTCTGAAGTTCTTTGTCAGCCCATCTCTTCCAAGTCGTCTCTTCTGTCATTTTCTGGCTTGTATTATTTGTGCTGGTCTCTCCATTCTGTACTCATGGATAATTAGATTGATGCCTTTGCTTCATTATGTAGATGGTGAGTTTGTGTGCTGTAACCACTAAAGTTTGCCAGCTAATCTGCCTTCTCGTTTCCCAAGATCCCACCGCGAGCTGGAATCTACTGTATGACAAGATCAACAGAAAGAATAGGGATTTTACCAAACCTGGTTTAACAGTGTTTGACAAATGGTGAAATGAAATTTAGAAGTTAGTTATATTATTCAGGAAGCAAAGGTAGCGCGTTTTGTCTTCAGTGCAAGGTGTTTTTAGTGCAAGGTGTTTTCAGTGCAATGTGTTTTTAGTGCAAGGTGTTTTCAGTACAAGGGGTTTTCAATGGTCATCTGCTGTGATTTGAAAAATACAATTTCAAATTATTTCAGATCACGAAAGCAGCAGGTGTCAAAATGAAACATCGTCATCCATTGCCACAAAGCTCCTTCTTCTTCTACTTCTTCTTTTTCTTCTTCTTTTTCTTCTTCTTGTTCTTCTTCTTATTATTATTATTCTGCGTTCGTTTCAATCTCCCGCTACCAAGTTTTGAACAGGGATTTGCAAGTAGCAGGATGTATTCCGTAGAACGGAATGCGTTGTGTCGCTAGTTTTTGTTTGACTGCGATATTTGCACTTCAGTCCGACACATCCGTCTATCACAAAGTAGAGGCTCCTTGTTATGTGAACACTTTTGTTATGAAAGAACAGCAAGCTAAACGTGATTATGCAGAAATCTGTTCTAGATCGCGCGGTTGCCACGTGACGATTCTCATCTGAGCATGCATTCATTTTCAAATATATTAGCGAGGTGTTTGGGTCAGCAGCTAATGCTCTATCAAAAGGGACTAGAGTTATGTTCAGTTTGATGACTTCTTATCTGTTTATATAGATACACTACCTGTATTACACGGCGCTGCCATGGTCAGTTACGTAATTTCATCTTTCTTACATCAAATTATACCACATCAAAGCGCCCATCCCTCCATACATCTCTTCCGTTTCTTAACCTGCCATGGTCCAAATCTTCCTCCACCACGCCTACTTCTCGACTGTCTCCTGAATAATTGGTTCAGATCGCTGGACCGGTTGTTTAATTAAAGAACAAACAACTGATTGTTTTTTTGTATTTCCCGTTAAACAATATTCTTCGTACAGTCATTTAAAATCATATATGCCCATAAATTGCGAAGAAAAAGACAAAAGCAACTGGTAATAAGCTTGTTCCAGATCTGTAAAATGCCACGGCCAGATATGTGAAGTGAAGATCAATATTGATATTATTTATTGTTAACAGTTTTTGTTTCTCACGGAATGCCTTGTTTACTCCTCCGACCAGAGTTCTAATTAAAACCTCACAGCGGGTATCCTATGTAATTCTGGGCTTTAAAAGGGCAAACCTCTGCGCTTATTCAGTTATCTGCACATCGATCCTGATAGCTAACCTTAGGGTTCACTTGGCTATTATCATAGTTTTGTTGTATTGTTAGCATTTATTCTCATACCAAATGTTTTGGCTATGTATTTGGTGTTGGATATATATATATATATACAATTACAAAAACTTTCAGAAACTTAGTATTGATAAAACAACAAGGGGGCAGAAACTAACATCTGGTCAGGCAAAATATACTTTCCAAGATCGTCTTCTCGACTTCCATGTAGCCCTTCCTGGAAAAGGACAATCCTTCTTGACATTCTGGCGAAGAGGTGAGGGTTCAACGTGATCCCCGTAGTAGTGAGCGCCACGCAGATGAAACTAAACATAGCACCACCGACTGGAGCACCTAGGTCAACCTTTAGCAGAACGTTCAGGATTTAAGGAAAGGTACTGCAACCAACCATCTAACGTCCTTTTCAGGGCACATTAAAAGGTGAACTTACTCATTGTGGGCATTCACGACAACAACAACAACAACATACCACAACAACAACAACAATATACCACAATAACAAAATACTATAAAAACAACCTACCTCAACAACAATATATCTCAACAACAACAACAACATACTACAACAACAACAACAACATATCAAAAAAACAACATACATCAACAACAACAACAAAATACCACAACAACAACAACATACCACAACAACAACAACATACCCCAACAACAAAAACGACATACATCAACAACAACAACATACCACAACAACAACATATCACAACAACAACATGCCACAACAACAACATGCCACAACAACAACATACCACAACAACAACATACCACAACAACAACATATCTCAACAACAACAAAACATCACAACAACAACATACCCCAACAACAACAACATTATGCCACAACAACAACAACATAGCCCAACAACACACCCCAACAACAACAACATACCACAACAGCAACAACATAGCAAACCAACAAAAACATACATCAATAACAACAACATACCACAACAACAACAACATACCCCAACAACAACAACATACACCAAAAACAACATACACCAACAGCAACAACATACACCAACAGCAACAACATACACCAACAACAACATACACCAACAACAACAACATACACCAACAATAACAACATACACCAACAGCAACAACATACACCAACAACATACCACAACAACAACAACATACCACACTGACAAGAACATACCACAACAATAAGATATCACAACAACAACATACAAGAACAACAACAACATACCTCAATAACAACAACATACCACAACAACAACAACATACCACAACAACCACAACATACCCCAACAATAACATACCACAACAACAACAACATGCCACAACAACAACAACATGCCACAACAACAACAACATACCACAACACAAGAACATGTTTTGCCTCTGACCACACGTTCATCACTTGTGACCAGCTGATATATATTTTGAAGAAGAATGTACTGACAGCATCCAATGAAGTAATTAGACACGCAAGGTGTTAGTCTCTTTCTGTGGGTTCTACACCTGACACTAATTTAGTAGTTATGATCTGCTTCGTTGTTCGTAACGTTGTGCGTACTTGACAAATATGAACAGTTAATCGATATCTTACACAAAGTACTCTTGTCTTTTTTGGAAAGTGCGCCATAAGTATAGGCAATTATGGCGTAACAGTGCATGAGATTCGGTGGTCTAGCGATTGTCGGCTTTGTTTGCAAATCTAGTGTAGCAGGTTCAAAAAACATCGCGCTCAGTGTGATAGATAGATAGATAGATAGATAGATAGATAGATAGATAGATAGATAGATAGATAGATAGATAGATAGATAGATAGATAGATAGATAGATAGATAGATAGATAGATAGATAGATAGATAGATAGATAGATAGATAGATAGATAGATAGATAGATAGATAGATAGATAGATAGATAGATAGATAGATAGATAGATAGATAGATAGATAGATAGATAGATAGATAGATAGATAGATAGATAGATAGATAGATAGATAGATAGTCAAAAGATAATGCGCTAAGTATGAGCTAAATACACACGTTAGGATTACAAAGCAGAATTAGCGAGCGAAGTCAGCATGCTGAACACACACACTCTGCTTTGTACTCTCATTAAATTTAGTGGGTGGTTCTGCTGTAGACAATATCTCTGCAAAATTCGTTGCAGTAGTTGATCAGATCAACGAGTTCTTGAACGAATCAACGCACAGATTGGTACTTGTACCCGATGGTTCTCGAGGCTTACGTGTTCTGAAGTGATTGAGGGATAGGTGATAGACTGCTCGTCTTGTAAAGTGACCGAGTGATAGGCTCTAGTCTAATCAGCTTAGACCCAGTGATAGGATTTAGTCTACTCAGCTTGGACCCAGTGATAGGCTCTAGTCTACACAGCGTGTAAAGTGACCCAGTGATAGGCTCTAGTCTACTCAGCGTGTAAAGTGACCCAGTGATAGGCTTTAGTCTACTCAGCGTGTAAAGTGACCCAGTGATAGGCTCTAGTCCACTCAGCTTGGACCCAGTTATAGGCTCTAGTCTACTCAGCGTGGACCCAGTGATAAGCTGTAGTCTACTCAGCTTGTAAAGTGACCCAGTGATAGGCTCTAGTCTACTCAGGTTGTAAAGTGACCTAGTGATAGGCTCGTGTCTACTCAGCTTGTAAAGGAACCCAGTGATATGCTCTAGTCTACTCAGCTTGTAATGTGAACCAGTGATAGGCTCTAGTCTACTCAGCTTGTAAAAGGACCAGTGATAGGCTCTAGTCTACTCAGCTTGTAAAGTGACCCAGTGATAGGTTCTAGTCTACTCATCTTGTAATGTGAACCAGTGATAGGCTCTTGTCTACTCAGCGTGTAAAGTGACCCAGTGATAGGCTCTAGTCTACTCAGCTTTTAAAGTGACCCAGTGATAGGCTCTAGTATACTCAGCGTGTAAAGTGACCCAGTGATAGGCTCTAGTCTAATCAGCGTGTAAAGTGACCCAGTGATAGGCATTAGTCTAATCAGCTTGTAAAGTGACCCAGTGATATGCTCTAGTCTACTCAGCTTGTAATGTGAACCAGTGATAGGCTCTAGTCTACTCAGCTTGTAAAAGGACCAGTGATAGGCTCTAGTATACTCAGCTTGTAAAGGAAGCAGAGATAGGATATAGTCTACTCAGCTTGGACCCAGTGATAGGCTCTAGTCTACTCAGACAGTGTAAAGTGACCCAGTGATAGGCTCCAGTCTACTCAGCTTGTAAAATGATCCAGTCATAGGCTCTAGTCTACTCAGCTTGTAAAGGAACCAGTGATAGGATCTAGTCTACTCAGCTTAGACCCAGTGATAGGCTCTAGTCTACTCAGCGTGTAAAGTGACCCAATGATAGGCTCCAGTCTACTCAGCTTGTAAAGTGATCCAGTGATAGGCTCTAGTCTAATCAGCTTGTAAATGGACCCAGTGATAAGCTCTAGTCTACTCAGCTTAGACCCAGTGATAGGCTCTAGTCTACTCAGCTTAGACCCAGTGATAGGCTCTAGTCTACTCAGCTTCTAAAGGAACCCTGTGATAGGCTCTAGTCTACTCAGCTTGTAAAGTGACCCAGTGATAGGCTCTAGTCTATTCAGCCTGTAAAGTGACCCAGTGATAGGCTCTAGTCTACTCAGTTTGTACCCAGTGATAAGCTCTGGTCTTCTCAGCTTGTAAAGGGACCCAGTGATAGGCTCTAGTCTACTCAGCTTGTAAAGTGACCTAGTGATAGGCTCTAGTCTAATCAGCTTGGACCCAGTGATAGGCTCTAGTCTACTCAGCTTGTAAAGTTATCCAGTGATAGGCACTAGTCTAAAAGCTTGGACCCAGTGATAGGCTCTAGTCTACTCAGCTTGTAAAGTTTTCCAGTGATAGGCACTAGTCTAATCAGCTTGTAAAGTTACCCAGTGATAGTCTCTTTTCTATTCAGCTTGTAAAGTTACCCAGTGATAGTTTCTAGTCTACTCATCTTGTAACGTTATCCAGTGATAGGCACTAGTCTACTCAGCTTGTAAAGTGACCCAGTGATAGGCTTTAGTCTACTAAGCTTGTAGAGTGACCCAGTGATAGGGTCTAGTCTAATCAGCTTGTAAAGTGATCCAGTGATAGGCTCTAGTCTACACAGCTTGTAAAGTGACTCAGTGATAGTCTGTAGTCTACTCAGCTTGTAAAGTGATTCAGTGATAGGCTCTAGTCTAATCAGCTTGTAAAGCGACCCAGTGATAAGCTCTAGTCCACAAAGGGATTGTCATAAGTCTTTATCTTCATTATGAAGGAGTAGGAGGAGAAAGTTGAAATTATGCACATATGCAGCTCATTCAATTTGTACTGTACTTGAGAAGTATGAATTTCCCTCCTCAATGGGTTTACTCTGGATGGTGCATGGTGCAACACACCTTATTGATCGGATCTGTTACTCTAACGGTTTGTCAGAACAATGGAGAAATCAGAGGCCAGAACTGGGATAACTTTCTTGATCTTGCAGGGAAAAACACCTACAGAAATATACACTTCGTATGCTTCTTTTAAAATATGGTGTACGCAGTTTAAGTGTGGCTGTTCCCATGTTGCTGATCTTCCACGATCAGGAAGATCATCCTCAGAGTGCAGCGATGAAAATGCTGCAAGGGTGAAGAAAATAATTGACCAGGAAAGGAAAATGACAATTGCAGAGATATCTAGGTCAGCAAAATTGAATGAAAGTAGTTTTTAGAATTTTACACAACAGACAACATGAGAAAAGTGTTTGCCCGCTGGGTCCCGCGTCTGCTGACATGTGAACTGAAACAAACGAGGGTTGATTGTTGTGGCCAGTTGCTCAAAATGTGTCGCTCGAAAAACATGTTGCTGACCATGGTGACAGTAGATGAGACTTGGGTTCACCATTATGACCCAGAATCCAAAATTTCCAGCGTGCAGTGAAAAACCTGGGCTCACCAACACAAGTCAGGCCAAGAGAACTGAAATCTGCAAGAAGAGTGACGCGGACTGTTTTTTTGGGACGTCAAAGGTATCATATTAAACGATTACCTGCCTCATGGCAACACGGTTAATAGTCAATATTATGCAGATCTCCTTACCAAACTTAGAAAGACTGACCAGATAGAGCACACTCAAATTCTGCCTTTGCTTCAAGACAACTTGCCCTCTCATAAAGCAAGACTTGTGCTGCAAACAGCCAACGATTTGAATGTTGAAATTCTTCCACATCCACCATATTCTCTGGATTTTCGTCTCCAAAAACATAAAAATAAGCTGTAAGGAAATCATTTTGACAGTGATGAAATTGTCACTGGCTTGTAGTAACTGGTTCAGTTAGAAAATAGGTTATTTTATTCTGAAGGTCTTTTAAAGGTCATGCATAGATAGCAGAAATGTATAAATTCAGCTGGTGGCTACATTGAGAGGGAATAAGCAATGTGCCAAGTTTCAACTTTCTCCTCTTACTCCTTCATGGTCAGGGTAAAGACTTATGACAAGCCCGTTGCACTTATTTTGTAAAGCGACCCAGTGATAGGTTCTGGTCTTTTCAGCTTGTATATAAAATGGCGCAGTGATAGGGTCTGGTCTACTCATGTTGTAAGGTGACCCATTGATAGCATTTAGTCTGACCATGCTTATGCCAGAAAGGCACTTGCATCTGGTTATGAAAGAATAATTGGACAAAACATCGAACATGTGCTACAATTTCCTTATCTTGATCAAGTCATAACAGAGGATACACGATGCTATAGAGCAATACGATCTAGAATTGTAATGGCAAAGAAAGTGTTTAGAGAGCAACAAAGAAACATTATATCCAACAATATTAGTATGTCTCTATGGACAAGAATCTTATACACATATTTTTGGACTGTGACAATGTATGTCTCTGAAACATGGACTATAAATAAAAGAGAGGACAAAATACTTAGACGCTTTTCAGATGTGGTGTAACAGAAAGATAGAAAGAGTGAGCTGTACCGAGAAGAAACCAAATGAAAAGGTATTGGTGGAGATGAGAGAAGAGAAAAAGTAGATAAAAAGAAATCGACTTTGCTCGCTGGGACATAATCTACGGAGACAGGAACTGGACAAAAAGGTCTTGGATGACATTATGCAGGGAAGGAAAGGGAGAGAAAGACCTAGAAATACCTTTTTATTTTAAGCTTGCGCAGATATGGATGTGAAGACGTATACTGAGCTGAGGTTAGGCAGACATAGAAGGACAAAATCCGTGAGCGTGTTGATCAGTTCTAGAACAGAATGACCTGATGATGATGAAGATGATGATGCTAATGGATATGTTTGCTGAAAACCCTTAAGACCGAGCCTCAAAGGGCAGGAAACCAAAGACACCTTGTGAAGTTATACCATATGGAGAATGCGTATTATTGCTAGTTTCCTCATCAATAATAGATAGATTGTGTAACAGTTCCTGCCGGAGCATGAGCGTTTAGGGCAGTGGTAATGAGGTCAGCGACTCAAAGAACAATGGTACCTGAATGTGTGCCACGATCACTCTCCGTCTCGATCCTAAGTCAACAAAGGAAAACAGGGGGCTGAGGGAAAGAATGTGCCTAGTACAGATAGAGGCTAGGTGCTGACCACTCTGGCGTTCCGAATTGAGTAGTGTGAGATTAGTGACAGACAGAGAACTGCAGAGCTTGCTGTGACATTTTGAGAGACAAAAGTTTAGAGTGATTCGCTCCAATAACGACTAAATGGAGGTAGAATGAAATTAGGTGATGGCTCGTGCAGACATCCACCAGAGGTCTATTGGACAGCTCTGATACTGCTAGAGACTTTATAATACTAGACAAAGTTTAACTCAGGCAGGCTGACCATGGAGAGAGAGAGAGAGAGAGAGAGAGAGAGAGAGAGGGGGGAGAGAGAGACAGAAAGAGACATAATTTAGCTAAGAGTCTGTTTAGCTCACCGACTTTATAGCGATTTTAGAGCGATTGATAGGCTGTTTGACGAATGTTAGTGAGATATAATGGAATACAGGGTGGCTCAACGAGCATACGCCTTTGAGTCTTAGTCAGTCGCTCTATAAAGTGTGTGTTGGGCACCTTGTGTCTAGAAGAGATCTGAAGGTGTGTTGTACGTGAAGGACACCTTGTGAACAATGTATGTTCTGAATTGTTACACGAGTATACAGATCGCCTAGAAGAGATCTGGATGTATGTGGTGGGTGAAGGACACCGAGGGAACGATGAATGTTCCAGAGTGTGTGTATACGCAGATTGATTGAGTGTGATCACATGTGAGTATTCGTTGAATAGATTGAATATATTATGTCAAGATCACCCGCCTGACGGGATCTGGGTGTGAGTGGATGCACAGAATATAACCGTGAAGACGAGTTTTTGAGAGTGTGTTGTGGATGCAGATAAGGGGGAGGGGAGTGTGAGGCTAGAACTGGGTTGGATTATTTTATGCAATATTCAATAGCTTTTTGCGTACAACCTCCGCGTATTTATTTAGGTAAGATAAATTTCTTGTGTTATGTGTAATCTCATTGCACTCACTTTAATAGTTGTTGTATGAGTATGATGTAATAAATATGCCACCTGTGTGCTATGTTATTTGCTATGTGTGGTCATAAATGATGTGGAAACATGTGGTAACACTCTAGATAGAATAACCCCAGTGAAAACCTGGACTGCTACAATTGCACCAAAGAAGCTTAAGGCAGAAACGCGTTTAAGATTACCTCAACACAGCGTAATTTACTGAAGTCATCACGTAATTACATCATTTCAGTGGAGAGCTTTGAGATGTTTAAAGGAAACGCAGAAATCAGTGGGCTACACCAAGAAGCATCATAGAAAGAGAAATAACTTGACCAGCTTGGACCCAGTGATAAGCTCTAGTCTACTCAGCTTGGACCCAGTGATAGGCCATTTTTATGACAAGCAAACTTCAAAATCCACGAATATTTCTCCCTAAGAAGGTTGTGGAATAAAAGCTTACTTGCCCTTTAATGATCAGCTGCCAACTTGCATGCATAAGGGTTTTAAGGCTGATTTTTTAGTGTCCTCAAACTTTGGATTACTTGCGATATTTGTTCTATTGGCGTGCTTAAGCTTAATCTTGTAGCTCAGCATCCCGTGCCTATTTACACAAGTGATCTATGTGACAGTTTGGCGATGAACGTACTCATTTTAAAGACACTATTAGAGAATCAGATGAGATTAATAAATTTGCAAATGGAACTAGCAAGTCTTCAATTCGACTTGATCACGTTTAGAATGTTGCGATGTTGAAATTAGAACTAGGATCGTAGCAGTAAAACAAGTATTTCGTACCAAGCACACATATTAAAGATAACATCAAGGTTGAGTTTAGGAAAAGAATAAATACTACTCATGTCTGGTCCGCAGCATCACATGTCTGGCCCACAGCATCACATGTCTGGCCCACAGCATCACATGTCTGGCCCACAGTATCACATGTGTGGTCCACAGCATCACATGTCTGCTCCACAGCGTCGCATGTCTGGCCCACAGTATCACATGCCTGGCCCACAGCATCACATGTCTGGCCAACAGCGTCACATCTCTGGCCCACATTAACACATGGCTATAAAACATGAATTCTAAATAAAACGGATGAAAAGGCTTTAGAAGCTTTTGACATGTTGTACTCAGCCGAATGCAAAGAGCGAGAAGGACATAAACAAGATCAAATGAACAAGTGCGAAAAGATATGGGCCCCCATAGACAACTAATGACATCTTGCAACATGCGGATGTGAAACATGGACCACCACACAAACACTTAAGAAAAGGATTTAATCTTTTAAACTAAAATGCTACAGAAGGGTGCTCAAAATACCACGGATAGCGAAAAGGAAAAATGTAGATATCCTAAACAAACTCAATATGGAAGAAAATTGACTAGTTCACAATATCTTGTCTAGACAGCTGAGATATTTTGTCCACATCAAACGCCGTGCGAACCTAGAGAGAACGACACTGGAGGAAATGGTGCATGGAAAACGGGGCAGAGGCAGACCAAGGAGGAGAGGGACCCAATACATCATGGAGGTTCTGAAGATAACAACAATAGAGGTGGCTCTTCTAGCCAGAGTTGGAGAGTCTTACAGTTCGGCTGTTGTCAGAGCGACGTTCTGCGAAGGACAAGATACATGATGATGATGATGAAGTGGATTTAGTTTGTTTATGTAGTGAAAGCCACAATCTTTATTCTCACTAACTACTTCATTAATCGACGGAAACGATTCAAAACGGAGAAAAATGTTGCTGTATTGTATAAATTAACTTTCTTTTGGAGATGTTTCATTCTAACTATAGACTTAACTTAACTTCTTTATACTGGTTTAGAAGACTCTGCAGAGTCTGCAAACAATCAATTTCATTTACATTACCTTGCTCTAAAAGCTATGCGCATCCAATTTATTCTTAAATGCATTATTTGTTCCTGTCTCCACTACCTCTTGTGACAATGCATTCCAAGCATTCACCACTCTATGACTTCATCTTATTGCAACTCCTGTACAAAGAATATCGATATTTTCAAGTATTCTTTTTGTACCTTACGTTTTATAACAAGATGTTGTAGCCTACGCCAGGCCCAAACTTTCAAAGTCACCTATTAATGCTTGATTGTCAGGTTTACAAATGTACAGGGAGCCTCTGAAGCAGACATAACCAGCAATGTCAGGAATGTAGTGTTGGTGACTTCAGTATACGAAGCCGCTGCTTGTAAGATGTGGGTCGGCTACTTCCCTTCCTCGTCGCATAACCTACACTAACCGTAAATCAGGTACTCATTTACATCAGTTTTGACTAGAACGTAACGGTAAAGGGAGTTGAACCTCGTTCCTTTGATGTGTAAAGGGACTGCTCTACCGCGACTATACTAATACGATGACAGGTTACAGTGTTATTATTCGTTGCTCCCTTTTCTATCTCTTTTCTTTTAACCACCTCAACTACCCCTCCCCCTTCCTTTCTCTCCCCTCCTGCTCTTCTTCAATCTACCCTTTTCCTCCTGATCCCACTCCCCTTTACCCCCTGATTTCACCAATCTTTTTCCGTCCCCTCGTATTGTCCATCACTCTATCAACCCCTTACCCCATCCCGCTGGGGCCGTCCACCCATCACTCCGTCCATATCTAACCCCACCCCCTCAACCCGTCATCCACCCAACCGTTCATTTCTTACCCCCCCCCCCCCTCCTGAACCCATCCATCCCTCAACCAGTCCATTTCTGAACAACCTCTCCCTCCCCCACCTCTCAACCCGTCAATGTCTTACCCCCCCCCCCCACCCCTACCCCTAAGGTGCATAGCGGAAAACTACCCAAGCATGGACTGGACCCATGCATACACCGACGGTTCTGTAACAAACACAACACAGAACGGAGGTGGAGGAGCATTCCTGAACCTACCAAATGGCAGACAAATAACACTGTCATTCGCTACTGGTAAGTACACAAGCAATTTCAGAGCGGAGGCAGAGGCACTGAAGGCTGCAGTAGAAGCAATGCTGACAGGCAAAAGCAATGAAGGCCAGACAGTCCTGTTTACAGATGCCCTGTCCATGGTTACAGCACTAAAAAGCCAGAAAAATACTGAACTTAATGATTTAAGAGCAATATTCATTCAACTATGCCAGCAGTCCGCACCAAAAAGAGTAGTGGCACAGTGGGTTCCATCTCACTGCAACATTCAAGGCAACGAGGAGGCAGACAGACCGGCAAAAGAAGGTGCAAGACTACCACAGCCAGATTCTAGTGTGACGTACGAAGAGTCAAAAAGGTTTATTAGGACCAGATACATGGCCAAATGGGGAACAGAACATACTGGCTACACACAAAAAACGATGCCTATTACCAGTTGAACAGAAGAGAGCAGGTCGTGGTCTTCAGATTTCGCACTGGCCACAATAGAGTCAGATACCACCTATTCAACAAACTGAAGATAGGTGGCACTGACGAATGCACTTGTGGTACAGGGAAAATGACCCCTGAACATCTGCTGCAAAACTGCCCGACATACGAGAACCAGAGAGAGCAGATGTGGCCATCACCAGTGGCAACACTAGACAAGCTCTATGGCAGTGTCGACAGCCTCAGGATGACCGCTGCTTTCTTCAAACAAATTCAAGTTGACGTCTGACAGCGTACGAAGAAGAAGAAGAAGAAGAACAACAACAACAACAACAACAACAGCAACTTCCCACCCCCCCCCCCCAACCTCAACTCGTCAATTTCTTAATACCCCCCTCCTCCGCACTACTTGTGCTTCCATCAACTCGTCTATGTCTTAGCCTCCCCCCCCCCTACCTCCTCCCACAACACGTCCATGTCTTCCCCTCTTCCCCATCAACTCGTCTATGTCTTAGCCTCCCCCCCCCCTACCTCCTCCCACAACACGTCCATTTCTTCCCCTCTTCCCCATCAACTCGTCTATATCTTAGCCCCCCCCCCCCCAAATCAACCCGTCCATTTCTTAACACCTACCCCCCCCCCCCCATCCCCCGCACAACTTGTGCTCCCATCAAACCGCGCCTATTCCACACCAGACCGAAGTCAACTGGGCGGTATTAACCCGCATCCATCTCTCTCCACCTAGCTTAGCCCTTCCCACTCCTATATTTAGAACCCCCCCCCCCATCCGCCCTTCACCTCTCCCATTTCCTTCAACTTATACAGAACATCGACCTACGCCACATTAGAACAGAGAGATTCTGTTTCCGGATATGAATCATTCCAAATCGATCTTATTAGAGTCCTTATTAGAGTTCAATGCTTATCCCAGATAATTATGTCCCTTCATGATCGTTATTATTGTAATTAAATTGTATTTGTAGACCTTTGTGTCGCAAGACAAGTTTTGTTCAACCAAAGATTGGGTGTTATGATTATATATTTTTTTCTCCATGTTTTGTTAATTTAAATTGAAACCCTCAATATTACAACCAAAAACATTGATTGTTTTGGTAATTTTAAACAACTTTTTATTAGGCTTTGTTTTGTTTTTTTTAAAGGTTTTTCGTTTCGTTGCAAGAAATTCTCTGATCATTTAAAGATTTGGAGGTTTTGTTAAGAGAGGTCAAGAATGGTTAGCTCGACACGACTTGGTTTTCCAGTCAGATTACTTGACTTGACTTCTTCACGTTGGCGACAAAAAATCGTTTTAAGCGCAATCATATATGTATCTGTACTTTAGTCGTTCCCTGTCATCTAGCGCCATTTGATACATTTTAATGTTGAAATATATGTATCTGTTAAAAGCTAATTAGCTATACACTGTTGTCTGTAGAATTCGATAACATTTTGGAAATAAATTATTCCTGACATAATTAACTGTGATAATATATTGACTTTTGTCTTAATGATACATCAGTTATGTTAGTGTACCTGAAGCTATGTGACGAATACAGGACTATACAAGGCCATACAGTGTGACGAATAAAGGATTATACGAAACCAAACTATTTGACGAATAAAGGATTATTCCAGGCCAGACAAATTATATGGCCTAATAAGACAAGGTGTTCATTTATTACAAATAAAAAGTGTATAATTGAAATCTCTTCTTCTTCTTTTTCTTCTTCGTTCGTTCTCAATCTCCCACTACCAAACCCTGAAAGGGCTTAAGTAGCAGAATGTAGTCCAGAGAACGGAATACGTTGTGTCGTAGTTTACAGCTTGGCTGCGATATTTGCACCTTCCGGTCCAACACATCCAACTTCAGCAAGCATTTTTTGAGTGCCAGGCTAGCATTCCCTCTTTGATCCCTTCTTCTTAGCCAGTCTGCCCTGCGGCAGCCTGTTATCCAGGATCACCGCGTGGAGGTGTAGGAGGCTCTTGGCAGCTATGGTTCGCTGGCCCTGACGCTAGCAGTCAGCTATTGGTCGTTGATCACTACAGCTCATGCGCTGCTCAGCATCTTGATCCCGTATAATTGAAATCAACTTAAAGGGGAAACAGACTTTGTCAGCATGAGCACTTCCGAATAAAAGACAACTACTATTATTTAGATAAAGAAGAGCAAGTCGTCAACAGCGAAAGGAGAACTGGCAATAATATACGTACGCAGCGGTCAATCTTACAACAATATGAGGATTGGTACAGATGACGGATGTCTATATGTGCTAAGGGATGGGGGGGGGGGGGTGGCATACCATGATCGTGGAACACATTCTACGAAGCTGTGCTTTCATACAGGAAGAGAGAGAGGGGGAGAGAGAGAGGGAGGGAGAGAGAGGGAGAGAGAGGGAGAGAGAGAGAAGGAAGGGGGAGTGAGGGAGAGAGAGAGAGGGAGAGAGAGAGAGGGAGAGAGAGAGAGAGAGAGGGAGAGAGAGAGGGAGAGAGAGAGAGGGAGAGAGGGAGAGGGAGAGAACACTACTGGTCTCTCCTGACAAATGAGAAACTGCCGTCAAGAGATAAAACTGGGCTTTTAAGTGTTGTTTTCAAGGCAGCCGGGATAACGAGATGTGGATTGCTGTGATCCCCGTAGTAGTGAGCGCCCCATAGATGAAGCCAAGCATAACACAACCGCCTTGAGGATCACGGCCCACCTTCATCAGCATGCTCGGGATGTGAGGAAAGCCACTACAAACCACCACCTAACGTCCTTTTCATGGCGTACAAGAGAGTAAACTTACTCATAGTGGACATTCAACAGCAAACAAATAAACAAACAAACAAATAATCATCAGGGAAATCGGGACTTTGATTTCTGCTGCGAAGCTTGTTCGGATCTCGGGGTATTCTATGCCAATTCCTGACACGGTGTCCTGGTCAGTATGCTGTACCTTACCCTGATGCGACGACCTGCTCAGCATGTAGTGCCTTACCCTGACACAAACGACCTGGTCAGTATTTTTGGCCTGACCGGACTAACGTCTCATTAAATAGTATATTTAACATCGCTTTAACAATGCTGGCATTCTTTCAATCAACCATTCCCATCCTCCTCTTTAACATCTGTCCATGTTACGCTGTTATTAAACAATATAGTAGTTTAGTATCTCTGTATACTTAGTTTAATTGTCTGTAAATCAATTTGAGTAATCTTAGACCAGGCTGTCAGCATAGTGCCCTTTCCACGCTTGCTTGTGATTGCCTGTTCGCGTGTCTCCTTGTAAAATACTTGTTTTAATAACTCTTCGTGTATATGTGATACATTTCTACGTCTAAATGTGACACATTTCCACGTCTATATGTGATACATTTCTACGTTTATGTTAGCTGCCCATAGGAAGCGGTATGATGGCGATATTAACAGACAGTTGTGTCTTGATGATTAAAGGCGAATTAGCTGCGCTGGTCATCAACCTCACTATCTGGTCCCGAGCTACCATGGACCAGTGGCAAGAATTAAGTTAAAACGACTGGAGATAATTCAGGATGCAGGTATTCTTGTCTCACGTCCTTTGATACAAGGGTAGCTTGAATCCTGCTGGGCTCGAACGCACGACGTTTCCGTTCATCACTTTGAGATGCGAGTGCCTTACCTCTAGAGAGC
The DNA here is from genome assembly GCA_036924085.1 of Ariolimax columbianus. Lineage (NCBI taxonomy): Eukaryota > Metazoa > Mollusca > Gastropoda > Stylommatophora > Arionidae > Ariolimax > Ariolimax columbianus. Next base: position 80,152,737 of record JAVGWX010000012.1, read on the forward strand.
AGCGACTCCTATACGTTTATACGTTTAACGTGAAACATATAGTGTTACAGAAAGAATAGAGGAAATATATTTCATGATTTTCCCCTCTAAGTATGAAAATATCATTAATACATTAATGTAATGGCAGTTACTTATCGGGGATTCCATGGCGAAGTGGTTAAGCCGTCGACCTCGTGATCAGGTGGTGTGGGTCCGACTCCGGACTCAGCCGTCTGTTTCACGGGTGCTTGATGCGGAGTCCCCTGCATCTCGTAGTCGCCCCCTAGTCGTCTTGTCCTTGACTTGCCACTGGGGTCGGGCGGCTCGAGACGAGAGAGTGAGAATAAAAAGATCCCCTTCTGCATTGAATGGTTGAAATGTTTATATCTTTTTAGTAGTTTTATCAACAATTTCGCTGGCTTACAATTTCTCCAGGAAGACGTAGCCAGCCCCATTCTCAACCCTCTTCATTCGTATATTACATCAGTGCAGTCAGGTTTCTAGCATTGCTATTCGTCGCTCCTCTTATGGGCATCGGCATATCTCGAGCGATTAAATAACATACAGTACGGTTGATAACATTTTATTTGAAAACTGTAACGTTACATTTATTTCTGAAGTAAAACTCAGCTAATAAACTCGGGCTGTGTCGATAAAACGGGGCGTGTTCAAATGAAACCGGACCTAATTGCTCTAAGTAAACATACGTACGAGATGCATGATGCCGTCTCTTCTGATGTAAACAGCACAGACCAACCGTCAAGTTTGCAAAATTTCTTTATCCTCCAACTCAAAGTTTCATCAGCAGATCGTTGAAAACATGGCGGGTGTGTAATGGAATCCGTCTAGAGTTGATCAGCGAGCTGTGATTCGGTTTCTAACTGCTGAAGGATGTCGACCAGTTGACAATCAACGTAGAATATAGGCCCTGTATTGCAAATAAAAGTACATATGAAGAGATCCAAGCTTTCATTATTGGATGCTGATATCAAGATAAGGGAATAAATTGGTATGATAAAGTCAATAATATAGAACTGCGAGAAAGAACCCGGCAGATGTCACTGGGACTAAAGAAAAGACATTGACGATTGATAAGACACGCCTTTCGGAAGCCAGCTGATAATAGTACAAGGCAATCTCTACTGCTCAAGAGCTCTTCTTCGTGTGCTTCGAGAATTCATATCTAAAGAAAGCAGTTGTTGTTGTTGTTGTTGTTGTTGTTGTTGTTGTTGTTGTTGTTGTTGTTGACGGCCCACAATGAGTAGGTTTACATTTTTGTGCGCCCTAAAAAGAGCGTTAAGTGGTGGGTAGTCGTAGTTTTCCTCACATCCCGAGCGTGCCGATGAGGTGGACGGGGGTTCTCCAGGCGGTTTTGCTATGATTGACTTCATCTACGTGTCGCTAACTACTACGGGGATCACGTCGAGCCTCATCTTGTTAGCCAGACCGTTGTCCTCGACAACAGCCTGTTTCCAGGACGACCAACGAGAAGGTCAGGTGAGGGTCTTGGCCAATATATTTCTCCTGATCCTGACTAACATTGTCTGATCAGTGTGTTTTGCCTGACCAGACGTTAGCCTCATCGTCCCTTGAGGTCAGGTGAAAGTCTTGGCCAGTATATTTCTCCTGACCCTGGCTATCATTGTCTGATCAGTGTGTTTTGCCTGGCCCTGGCTAACATTATCTGATCAGTGTGTTTTGCCTGACCCTGGCTAACATTACCTGACCCTGGCTAACATTATCTGATCAGTGTGTTTTGCCTGACCCTGGCTAACATTGCCTGACCCTGGCTAACATTGCCTGACCCTTGTTAACACTGCCTGACCCTTGCTACCATTGCCTGACCCTGGCTAACATTGCCTGACTCTGGCTAACATTGTCTGAGCAGTGTGTGTTTGCCTGATCCTGGCTAACATTGCCTGACCCTTGCTAACATTGCCTGACCCTTGCTAACATTGCCTGACCCTGGCTAACATTGCCTGACCCTGGCTAACATTGCCTGACCCTGGCTAACATTGCCTGACCCTAGCTAACATTGCCTGACCCTGGCTAACATTGCCTGAACCTGGCTAACATTGCCTGACCCTGGCTAACATTCCCTGACCAGATGCTAGCCTCATCGTCCCAAAGAAAGCAGTCGTCAGCGTGGGACTATCAGTATTCCCCTAGCTTTTCCGGGCCCGGTATCGGTGATGGACGTGCCTACGTTCTTTGATCCTCTTATATTGGACACCTCTGTAGCAGATGCTCAGCAGCCATTTTGTCAGTGATGCAGATACATTCATCTGTAGGTAATATTCTTTGTTTGTTGTACAAATTATCTCTGTCTGTTGTGACCTAGGCGGTGTGTAAAGATTACTGCCTTATCACCTCTGTTGAGCTGGTAATAGGCGTTATTTGGTTGAGTGTCAAGGATCAAGATACTGGGCAGTACATGAGCTGTATTAACTGTAGCGGTCAGCCACCCATAGCTGACTGCTAGAATCAGAGCTAGCGACCCATAGCTGACTGCTAGAATCAGGGCTAGCGAACCATAGCTGACTGCTAGAATCAGGGCTAGCGACCAATAGCTGACTGCTAGAATCATGGCTAGCGACACATAGCTGACTGCTAGAATCAGGGCTAGCGATCTATAGCTTACTGCTAGAATCAGGTCTAGCGATCTATAGCTGACTGCTAGAATCAGGGCTAGCGACACATAGCTGACTGCTAGAATCAGGGCTAGCGATCTATAGCTGACTGCTAGAATCAGGGCTAGCAACCCATAGCTGACTGCTAGAATCAGGGCTAGCGATCTATAGCTCACTTCTAGAATCAGGGCTAGCGATCTATAGCTGACTGCTAGAATCAGGGCTAGCGATTCATAGCTGACTGCTAGAATCAGGGCTATCGACCCATACCTGACTGCTAGAATCAGGGCTAGCGATCTATAGCTGACTGCTAGAATCAGGGCTAGCGACCCATAGCTGACTGCTAGAATTAGAGCTAGCAACCCATAGCTGACTGCTAGAATCAGAGCTAGTGATCCCCAGCTGACTGCTAGAATCAGCGCTAGCGACCCATAGCTGACTGCTATAATCAGGGCATAGCTGACTGCTAGAATCATGGCATAGCTGACTGCTATAATCAGGGCATAGCTAACTGCTAGAATCAGGGCATAGCTGACTGCTAGAATCAGGGCTAGCGAACCAGAGCTGCCAAGACACTTCAACGTCTCCACGTGGTGATCCTGGATAACAAGCTGCAACAGAGCACACTGGTTAATGGGGAGGAATCAAAGATGGAAGGCTAACCCTGCACCCAAGTAGGATAAGACATTGTTGGGTTCATGGGGGATGGGGGAGTAGGATAAGACATTGTTGGGTTCATGGAGGATGGGGGAGTAGGATAAGACATTGTCCTGAGGCTGTCGACAGTGCCATAGAGCCTGTCTAGTGTTGGCACTGGTGATGGCTACATGTGCTTTCTCTGGTCCTCGTATGTTGCAGCAGATTTTGCAGCAGATGTTCAGCAGTCATTTTCCCTGTACCACAGGTGCATTCGTCAGTGCCACCTATTTTCAGTTTATTGAATAGATGGGACCTCAGTCTGTTGTGACCTGTGCGGAGTCTGAAGACCACGACCTGCTCTCTTCTATTCAAGTGGTAGTAGGCATCATTTTGTGTGTAGCCAGTATGTTCTGTTTCCCATTTGGCCATGTATCTGGCCCTAATAAACTGGTTCTGGTAGCCTTGCACCTTCTTTTGCCAGTCTGTCTGCCTCCTCGTTGTCTTGAATGTTACAGTGGGACGGGACCCACTGTACCACTACTCTTTTTGGTGCGGACTGCTGGCATAGTTGACAGAGTACTGCTCTTAAATCATTAAGTTCAGTATTTGTCTGGCTTTTTAGTGCTGTAACCACGGCCAGAGCATCTGTAACCAGGACTATCTGGCTTTCATTGCTTTCTCCTGTCAGCATTGCTTCTGCTCCAGCCATCAGTGCCTCTGCCTCCGCTCTGAAATTGGTTGAGAATTTTCCAGTTCCCACTGACAGTGTTATTTTTCTACTATTTGTTAGGCTCACTGGCCCTCCATTCTATGTTGTGTTTGTTACAGAACCGTCGGTATATGCATGGGTCCAGTAGTCCATGCTTGGGTAGTTTTCCGCTATGTACCTCAGGGTTGTGTCTCTTCTTTCTTTTTCCGCCTTGCTGTTCTTGTTTCCAATACCCGGTATATTTTCTACCACCTCCGGAATGATATGCTGCTTCCAGGTGGGTTTGCGTACAGTAGGGATAGGCTTTGGTGTTCATAGGGTCTTTTGCAAAGTTTCTCTGCTTTAGTTTCCCTTTTCCAAATCTCTTTAGTCTCTGGTGCATTTAATGGTATGTCAGTCTTCTTAGTTTATCTGCTTGCTACTGGGCTCTGCAGTCTCTTCTGTCTGTCATGGATTGCAGATTTTTAATCTTTTCAAGTTCTACAATTGGCGTTGATTTCATGCCTCCTGTTATAACTGTCATGGCTTGGTTTTGAAGTTTGGTATGTATATCAAAGTTCGCTTTTGCTGCTGTTGCCCATGCCGCAATGCCATACTCGAGAACTGGTCTCACTCTTCCAGTGTACAGTTCCTTTAGTATTCTTTCGTCTGCACCCCAGCTTGTGCCAGCAAGTTTCTTCATGATTGTCATTCTTTGTCTGGCTCTCATTCGGTTTCTCTCGATCTGACTTTTCCATGTCATGGAGCTGTGGACTGTTCTTGGTATATTCTCTGTGATGTTGTTTATATACACCAGAAAAAGTGTGGGTGACAGTACTCCCCTGGGGCACTCCTTGCTCCAATGTCACCTTTTTGCTTATATGCCCTTGTACTTGAACTCTGGCTGTTCTGTTTTCGAGGTAGTGGCTGATCCATCTTTACATTTTTCCTGATACTTCACTTCTTTGTAGTTTGACTTTAAGTCCTTCTATCCACACCTTGTCAAATGCCTTCTCTAGATCCACCCAAACCGCTACTGTATGCTTTTTCTTCTGGTAAGCATCCTCTATTTCCTGGGCTATGAGAGTGATCTGATCCTCAGTGGATCTGTGCTGCCTAAAGCCTGCTTGCTGTGGAATTAGTATGTGTTTTTCTTCCAGGTGCCACATCAGTCTGGTGTTTATCATACGCTCCATCAGTTTACCTACACAGCTCAGTAGACTGATAGGCCTGTATCCATTTGGATCTCATCTGTCTTTTTCTTTCTTTGGTACTGGTATAAGTACAGCATCTTTCCATGCCTGTGGTACAATTCCCCTTTTCCAGCTTTGGTTCAGGACTGAAAGTAACTTCCTCATTGCTGTTTGGCCCAACCCCATCAGCATTTCGTTTGTTACCCCATCTTTTCCGGGTGATTTCTTTTTCTTTAAAGTTCTCATGGCCTCATTCATTTCATTCATCGTTAGTTTTGCCATCATGTGCTCCTCTGGTGCAATCGTGATGTTGTCGTGGCTCTTTTTGTTCTTTACTAATATTTATATGCATGTCTGTAGAGACATCAATGTGGTTTGCTCTGGCACAATGTTCTACATATATCTTTTTCTAAATTAACGACTTTTGTAATTATCGCGAACAGTGCAAGACTGAAGGATATTTGAAGATGAACTCTCGATTCTAATTAAGTGCTCCAAAGACGTGAGGAACTTAATTATCTGATAATAAACGTCCAGATCATGTCAAACGTGCGGAATTGTTCATTCTTACAGACAGGTAAGAGGTAGGAGTTGTGAGTATCCTAACAACCACAATGCACTGGGCTCCCGAACAATATATTTGTCTTCTTTTGTATTGCCGTCTTCATTTTTGTCTCTATTCTGTTCTTGTATTGTTTTTCCATTTGTTTACATCCTGTTATTGCATTGTCTCTCCATTTTGTCCATATCTTTATGCTACATTGTCTCCTCCCGGTTTTGTCCATTTTTTTATTCGTATAATGCTTTGTCATTTATATTTGTTATTCAAATCATTTTTTTTTTTTTGTAATGTCTCCTCGCTTTTTATATAAATCTGTTTGTAATGTAGTCTCTTTTGTTCAAATATCTTCTTGAGTTGTCTTTTTTTTTTTTTTATCAAAACGTTTCCTCTATTTCCTCTCGATTCTGTCCAATTCTTTTCTTGTATTGTTTTCTCCCATTTGAACAAATGATTTATTGTATCATTCTTTCTATTTTGTTGAAATCTTTTCCTAAATAGCTTTTTCAATGTTGTCCAAATCTCTTATTGTTTTGCCCTCTCTATGTTCAATATTTTTCTTGAACATTTTTCTCCTCTTTGGTCTCTTCTTGCATTGTTGTCTCTTAGTTGCCTGAATCATTTCTTTCATCGACGTATCTTTTGCTCCGGTGATTTCAAGTATTATACCTCTCTATTATGTTCACATTTTTTCCTATGTTGCGTTTTCTCTTTCGCCAAATCTTTTCTTGTATCGTCCTCTCCTTTTGCACACATTGTTTCTTGTATTGGACTACTATTCTCCTTTCTCCTGTATGGGACTCAGAGACCTATTCTCCTTTCTCCTGTATGGGACTCAGAGACCTACTATTCTCCTTTCTCCTGTATGGGACTCAGAGACCTACTATTCTCCTTTCTCCTGTATGGGACTCAGAGACCTACTATTCTCCTTTCTCCTGTATGGGACTCAGAGACCTACTATTCTCCTTTCTCCTGTATGGGACTCAGAGACCTACTATTCTCCTTTCTCCTGTATGGGACTCAGAGACCTACTATTCTCCTTTCTCCTGTATGGGACTCAGAGATCTACTATTCTCTTTTCTCCTGTATGGGACTCAGAGACCTACTATTCTCCTTTCTCCTGTATGGGACTCAGAGACCTACTATTCTCCTTTCTCCTGTATGGGACTCAGAGACCTACTATTCTCCTTTCTCCTGTATGGGACTCAGAGACCTACTATTCTCCTTTCTCCTGTATGGGACTCAGAGATCTATTCTCCTTTCTCCTGTGTGGGGCTCAGAGACTTATTCTCCTTTCTCCTGTGTGGGACTCAGAGACCTACTATTCTCCTTTCTCCTGTATGGGACTCAGAGACCTACTATTCTCCTTTCTCCTGTGTGGGGCTCAGAGACCTATTCTCCTTTCTCCTGTGTGGGACTCAGAGACCTACTATTCTCCTTTCTCCTGTATGGGACTCAGAGACCTATTCTCCTTTCTCCTGTGTGGGGCTCAGAGACCTATTCTCCTTTCTCCTGTGTGGGGCTCAGAGACCTATTCTCCTTTTTCCTGTGTGGGGCTCAGAGACCTATTCTCCTTTCTCCTGTGTGGGGCTCAGAGACCTATTCTCCTTTCTCCTGTGTGGGGCTCAGAGACCTATTCTCCTTTCTCCTGTGTGGGACTCAGAGACCTATTCTCCTTTCTCCTGTGTGGGGCTCAGAGATCTATTCTCCTTTCTCCTGTGTGGGGCTCAGAGACCTATTCTCCTTTCTCTTGTGTGGGGCTCAGAGACCTATTCTCCTTTCTCCTGTGTGGGACTCAGAGACCTATTCTCCTTTCTCCTGTATGGGACTCAGAGACCCATTATTCTCCTTTCTCCTGTGTGGGGCTCAGAGACCCACCATTGTCCTTGAGACTCAGAGAACCATTATGATGAACAACATGACCAGTCTGTGCGTCACCACCTCCAGATATTGCTAGCTCATCTGCCTTTTTGTTATCAAAGATCCCATAGTGGGGCTGAATCCACTATAGGACTGGATCTGTTGTTTTTTTTGTGTTTTCTTTGGGGGGGGGGTGGAGAGGGGGTGAGGGACAGCAACCAGATGTTATATTTTATTCCATGTAAATACCTTTCTTGTTTGTTGCTTGAGAAGGCTTGAAGTAGGCTCGTGGAGTTTGTTAGAATGACCTTTTTCCTTGTGGTTGTGTTCTCGCTGCTAAGAATATGAGTTACTGTGGCTACAATTATAACCGCAAGAGATCTGAATGCAGATGTGCCTCAATCGAATTAGACAGATTGCATCACGAGTTTGAGCCGAAGAGACTAGAACACAATTTTCAGGTTGTGAACAGGACATGTGTTCCTCAACAAACACTTTCAGAGAGCGTCCCATGACAACCCAACACACATCAAGCACGATGAAATAGTAAAACACCATTTGTTGGACTGCTCGCTTTTGTCCGAATTGGGGCCGCTGCTACCACATTCGCTCTTCATCCACATCACCATGCTTAGTCCTTAGTTGACCTGTACTTCTACAGGGGCAGATGGCGCTGTGCAGGTCCCAGCTCTCGTATGAGCAGGATGTACCAGGGAGAAGAATGTTTTGCTTAGCGGGCTAGCCGCGAGCAGCTTAATACTCCGCTGCGTTGGGCGGTTAACCGATGTGCGAGTTCATCTTAATAGACTCAAACACTAGAGCAAACTAGATCCGCAGTCTGTTAGTCGCCATCCATACTGCTCTAAACAAACCACTTAACCATAGCCGGTGTTACGCCATGTCACACATTTAGTCGCCTCTTACGACATGCTCTCTGTGAGGCAGTGGTGCTATTCTTGTCCTTTTCATACACAAAGGCAGCACCATCACCATGGGAACATCAAACAACTGAGGGGAACATGCACATTCCATTACCTGGCGCAGAGTAAAGATGGATGAATTATCGTTATCCAGGTAAGGTCAGAAAAGTTCGTAGGTTGACACCATATAGGTAATGACTTCGATCCCCGTTACCAGCAGGCGTCAGTCTACACAGATGTAAACTGATGGACAGAAAATAATTGGACTGTCGATTAGACATTATAACAATCTGAGACTTTATATTCTAAAGTGCCCAACATTTTATCCCCGGGGGCAATGTCTGCTCTTGGATAACCGTTACCTCAATACTAGGTTAGAAATCTGATTTGCTTTTCCAGGAAATACGATAGACGCTGTATTCAATCTTTAACGCAAAGACGAACAATCTCTGACAACGATTGATAGTTATGTTTATGTATGGGATAATTTGCAGGCATATATATCTAGGAAATAACTATAAACTCATGACGGTCGATGCAGTGGCTAAGGAGTATGCATGGCATAATACAGACAAAGCAACCAAAATGAGAGATCCTAAGAATATGTATTTTTCCTGAGGCAACCTATGGATGTGAAACATGGACGATTACAAAAGCGCTAAGAGTGAAGATCGGTGCTTTTAAGAAACAGTGCTAAAGGAGAGTCCTGAAAATCCAGTGGACAAAGAAACGAACAAACTATCTGGCAAGACCTGAATGTGGAGGGCTCATAAATGACGAAATGACCAGAAAACTGAGGTGTCTTGGAGACGTTAAACAACATAACGGACTGGAAAGAGTTGTTAGGGAGGGTATGGTCACTGGTAAGAGAGGCAGGGTCCGACCGAGAAGACGATGGCCACTAGACATCAAGGAGACGCTGGATTTGATCTAGGAGCAGGTCAGAAGAATGGCGGCAGATAACGTTTCGTACAGACAGGCAGTCGTGAGAGCGACGTTCTGCAAAGGACATGCTACATGATGATGATGATATAACGACAATTCTAACTGATTGTAAAAAATTACAATTTGTCATTTCTTCATCTTCTTCTTCTTATTATTACTTTTATTATTATTTTTATTGTCATTGTTATACTGTAGCTCGCCCCTCACTCGACATACTTTCAGTGTGGCTTGCCCCTCACTCGACCTACTTTCAGTGTGGCTTGCCCCTCACTCGACCTACTTTCAGTGAGGCTTACCCTCACTCGACCTACTTTCAGTGAGGCTTACCCTCACTCGACCTACTTTCAACACTTTTAGTAAAGAACAAATCATGGTTAAGGGAGAGCAGTTGAAAGAGGTGGACACATTGACCTATTTCGGCAGCTCAATAGATATATCAGAGAGTATAGATGCAGATGTAAGGACCTAAATTGGAAAAGCAAGAGGCTCATTCCTGACGCTAAACATCATTTGGATATCTAGAGAATCAAGATTCACACCAAGGCAAGAGGCTCATTCCTGACTCTAAACATCATTTGGATATCTAGAGAATCAAGATTCACACCAAGGCAAGAGGCTCATTCCTGACGCTAAACATCATTTGGATATCTAGAGAATCAAGATTCACACCAAGGCAAGAGGCTCATTCCTGACGCTAAACATCATTTGGATATCTAGAGAATCAAGATTCACACCAAGGCAAGAGGCTCATTCCTGACGCTAAACATCATTTGGATATCTAGAGAATCAAGATTCACACCAAGGCAAGAGGCTCATTCCTGACGCTAAACATCATTTGGATATCTAGAGAATCAAGATTCACACCAAGGCAAGAGGCTCATTCCTGACGCTAAACATCATTTGGATATCTAGAGAATCAAGATTCACACCAAGGCAAGAGGCTCATTCCTGACTCTAAACATCATTTGGATATCTAGAGAATCAAGATTCACACCAAGGCAAGAGGCTCATTCCTGACGCTAAACATCATTTGGATATCTAGAGAATCAAGATTCACACCAAGGCAAGAGGCTCATTCCTGACGCTAAACATCATTTGGATATCTAGAGAATCAAGATTCACACCAAGGCAAGAGGCTCATTCCTGACGCTAAACATCATTTGGATATCTAGAGAATCAAGATTCACACCAAGGCAAGAGGCTCATTCCTGACGCTAAACATCATTTGGATATCTAGAGAATCAAGATTCACACCAAGGCAAGAGGCTCATTCCTGACTCTAAACATCATTTGAATATCTAGAGAATCAAGATTCACACCAAGGCAAGAGGCTCATTCCTGACGCTAAACATCATTTGGATATCTAGAGAATCAAGATTCACACCAAGGCAAGAGGCTCATTCCTGACTCTAAACATCATTTGGATATCTAGAGAATCAAGATTCACACCAAGGCAAGAGGCTCATTCCTGACGCTAAACATCATTTGGATATCTAGAGAATCAAGATTCACACCAAGGCAAGAGGCTCATTCCTGACGCTAAACATCATTTGGATATCTAGAGAATCAAGATTCACACCAAGGCAAGAGGCTCATTCCTGACGCTAAACATCATTTGGATATCTAGAGAATCAAGATTCACACCAAGGCAAGAGGCTCATTCCTGACGCTAAACATCATTTGAATATCTAGAGAATCAAGATTCACACCAATGCTAGAATATTCAACACAAGTGTCAACTGAGTTTTGCTGTATGAAGCGAAGACATGGGAAACAACCAAAGTTATACAATCAAGACTCCTTTCCTTCGTTAACAGATGCCTAGGAAATATACTGGACATAAAGTGGTAGGACACGGTGAGGAACAAAGACCTGTGGGAAAGGAGCCAACAACATCCACTGGAATAAGAAATAAAGCGAAGACAATGGATCTGGGTAGGAAATACGCTGCGGAAGGTACAGTCCAACATAGCTTGACAGGGTTGTACGTGAAATCCTCAAGGGAAGAGAGAGAGAGAGAGCGAGAGAGAGAGAGAGAGAGAGAGAGAGAGAGAGAGAGAGGTACACCCAAAAAATACGCGAAGAAGAGAATATGAGAAGGTACAACGATTAAATTATTAGACCCGGAGAAGCAGAAAGCGCAGTTCAAGACCGTGCACGCTGGCGAGATGCTGTCAGTAGCCTCTATGCACAAAGTGGAGCAACGGGCTTTTTTTTTAAATTCATCAATGCGCTCGCAGATGTTGCTCGTCCACTGAACGGACAAATCCCCTTGTATACGTGTCTCTAATTAGGTGACATGACAATTTGGCTACCAAGAGAGTCAGATATACGCGTCGTTTATCAGCGATTGGCTGAATTTCTATCAGTTTTTATCGTATAGAGAAGATGAACAGCGGATACACAACGGATAATATCCTCTTTAACTGGTCGATTAACACTACGATACAATGGCACACAGGGAAGTCTTTGAAACTTTGGACTGGAGAGAGAAGGGCATGTACACCTTTATTAGCGCTATGCAAGAGTTCAAGCCTCGTCACCAACGATCTGTTGAAGGATTCATCGTCCTTTAGCTGACAGCTAGCGTCAGGGCCAGCGACCTAGAGCTGCCAAGACCCTTCTACGCCTCCACGCGGTGATCATGGATAACAGGCTGCATCAGGGCAGACTGGCTAAGGAGAAAGGATCGAAGAGGGAATGCTAACCCAGTACTCAAAAAGATTTTCCTTACGTCGGATGTGTTGAATCTAAAGGTGCCAATATCGCAGTCAAGCTGTAAAATACGACATAACGCATTCCGTTCTCAGGACTACATTCTGCTACTAAAGCCCTTTGAGGGTTTGGTAGCGGGAGATTAAGAACGAACGAGATCAAGCAAAGCCATACTATAACCAAAGTCGAATTGTAAGTGACAGAATCAAAGACAAGAAGAATGGCAATTCAAGGCCTTGTAAAGGTCTGCGGTCTTATTGTAACCGGTGCCCGAAAGGGAGCAACGAATAATAACACTGTAATCTGTCATCGTATTAGCAAAGTAGCGGTAGAGTAGTCCCTTTACACATCAAAGGAACGAGTTTCAACTCCCGTTACCGTTACGTTCTAGTCAAAATTGATGTAAATGAGTACCTGATTTACGGTTAGTGTATGTTATGCGACGAGGAAGGGAAGTAGCCGACCCGCATCTTACAAGCAGCGGCTTCGTATACTGATGTCACCAACACTACATTCCTGACATTGCTGGTTTAGTCTGCTTCAGAGGCTCCCTGTACATTTGTAAACCTGACAATCAAGCATTAATAGGTGACTTTGAAAGTTTGGGCCTGGTGTAGGCTACAACATCTTGTTATAAAACGTAAGGTACAAAAAGAATACTTGAAAATATCGATATTCTTTGTACAGGAGTTGCAATAAGATGAAGTCATAGAGTGGTGAATGCTTGGAATGCATTGTCACAAGAGGTAGTGGAGACAGGAACAAATAATGCATTGAAGAATACATTCGAAGCACATAGCTTTTAGAGCAAGGTAATGTAAATGAAATTGATTGTTTGCAGACTCTGCAGAGTCTTCTAAACCAGTATAAAGAAGTTAAGTTAAGTCTAGAGTTGGAATGAAACATCTCCAAAAGAAAGTTAATTTATACAATACAGCAACATTTTTCTCCGTTTTGAATCGTTTCCGTCGATTAATGAAGTAGTTAGTGAGAATAAAGATTGTGGCTTTCACTACATAAACAAACTAAATCCACTTCATCATCATCATGTATCTTGTCCTTCGCAGAACGTCGCTCTGACAACAGCCGAACTGTAAGACTCTCCAACTCTGGCTAGAAGAGCCACCTCTATTGTTGTTATCTTCAGAACCTCCATGATGTATTGGGTCCCTCTCCTCCTTGGTCTGCCTCTGCCCCGTTTTCCAAGCATGATTTCCTCCAGTGTCATTTTCTCTAGGTTCGCACGGCGTTTGATGTGGACAAAATATCTCAGCTGTCTAGACAAGATATTGTGAACTAGTCAATTGTCCTCGATATTGAGTTTGTTTAGGATATCTACATTTTTCCTTTTCGCTATCCGTGGTATTTTGAGTAGCCATCTGTAGCATTTTAGTTCAAAAGATTCAATCCTTTTCTTAAGTGTTTGTGTGTCCATGTTTCACATCCGCACGTTGCAAGATGTCATTAGTTGTCTATGGGGGCCCATATCTTTAAGCACTTGTTCATTTATCTTAAGTTAACGTCTTTATACTGGTTTAGAAAACTCTGCAGAGTCTGTATAAAACCAGTTCCATTTACATCACCTTCCTCTAGAAGCTGTACGCATCCAATCTGTTCTTAAATGCATTAACCGTCCCAGCCTCCACCACCTCACTTGGCAATGCATTCCAAGCATTCACAACTCTCTGGCTAAAGAAATACTTCCTAATATCTAATCTGGACCTCTCCTTAGTCAACTTGTAGCTGTGCCCTCTTGTCTTTGTTGGTTGTTGTACTTTAAAAAACGTGTTATAGTCTACTTTATACATTTCTCTGATCATCTTATACACCTATATTAAGTCACCAAGAATTCTTCTCTCTTCTAGACACTGTAGGCCAGTTCTTTTTAATCTTTCTTCAAAACTGTAATTCTGGAATCCCACTATCAGCTTTGTCGCTCTTTTTTGTATTCTCTCCAGCATGTCTATATCCCCTCTCTGATAAGGACTCCACACATGTACACAGTACTCCAATCTAGGTCTAACTAATGCTTTATACAGTTTGACTATCACCTCCTTGCTCCTATGTTTAATATTTCTTTTTATCATCCCTAACATTGCATTTGCCTTTTTTACTGCTACCTGAACTTGCTCCCTCACCTTACATGTATGATCTATTATAACCCCTAAGTCCCTTTCTTTATCTATCTTTCTAATATTGTTCTCTCCCATTCTGTAATTATGTTCCATATTGGATCTACCCATGTGCATGACTGTACATTTATCTACATTAAACTCCATTTGCCAGATTACAGACCATTCTCGAATTGTATCTAAATCCGACCTCAACATATCCACTTCTGCTTTAGATGAGACACTACTGCATAGTTTTGTGTCATCAGCAAATTTTGCAATAATGGATCCCATACCTATGTCCAAATCATTTATATATATCAAGAATAAAATTGGTCCCAAAACCGAGCCCTGTGGCACTCCACTTTTCACTTCACACCACTCAGAGTTCTCCTTATTTATACCCACCCTTTGCCTTCTTCACGTAAACCAATTTTTAATCCATTTGGCAACTTCCCCACCTATTCCATGTGCTTTTAATTTTCGAAATAATCTTTGATGAGGTACTCTATCAAAGGCCTTTGCAAAATCCAGATAAAGAACATCCACTGGCTCCCCTTTATCTAACATTTTGGTAACCTCGTCCATGAATTCTAATAGATTTGTTTAGCATGATCTCCCTCTGGTAAACCCATGCTGACCATTTCAAATTAGATTAAATTTATCTAAATGCATTACAATGTTTTCTTTGATTATTGACTCTAACAATTTACAGACTATGCTCGTTAAGGTCACAGGTCTATAGTTTGCTGGATCTGCCTTTTTGCCCTTTTTGGATAAGGGGATCACTCCCGCATCTTTCCAATCCAGTGAGACAATCCCTTGTGCAAGCGATTGAGAACATAATATAGCCAATGGTTTTGCTAATTGGTCTCTAATTTCAAACAGCAATTTTGGATGAATACCATCTTGACCTGGACATTTATCCACTTTCAACGCCTCCAATTTTTTTAAAACCATTTCCTCTGTAATACAGATTGATCCTAATCCTGCTGTATCCATGTCTCTTTGAAAAATATATACAGGCTCTGGGATCTTGGAGCAGTCCTCTTTTGTGTACACTGTGCCAAAGTAGTGATTGAGTAGATTTGCTGCCTCCCTATTTTCACTTATTTTCTGTCCTGTGCCGTCTATGAGAGGGCCTACTTTGTCCTTTGATCTTTGTTTATTTCTAACATAAGAGAAGAAGCTTTTACTATCAGTCTTGATCCTCTGAGCAAGTTTCTTTTCGAAGTCTATCTTTGCTGTTTTATTCGCTTTCTGGGAAATGTATTTTAAATATTTAAATATTTTAAATATGTTTCTTTTGATTTACCTGCCTCTATATATTTTTTCCATGCTTTATTTTTAGCTCTTCTACATTTAACTACAATTTTAGTGATCCACTTTTTACGCTTGGGGTTTACCTCCCTATATGGAACACATTCCTCTTTTAGCGTTTCGAGAACTGTTTTAAAACTCTCCCACTCCTGTTCAACATCTGTTCCTCTGACAATATCTTCCCAGATTATGTGGTTCGCTGCCTCTTTCATCCTCTTAACATCTGTCTTAGAGTAGTCATATGTTCGTGTGTTTATGTTTACTTCTTTCCCTGCAATAAGATCCCATCGGATGATTTGATGGTCACTTGCTCCAAACAGTTCCCCAACGGTAACGTTTTCAATCATATTTTCCTCTGTAGTAAAAACTAGGTCGAGTATTTTTTTGCCTCTGGTGGCTGCTACTACAAATTTTCAGTTATGCACTTAACAAAAAGGTTTTGACTCTACAAGCCATATCCCATTTTATTTCTGGAAAGTTGAAATCCCCCATTAGTAATAATTTCCTATCACTTGCCTTTACTATGCTACTAATCAGCTCCTCATCTTCCTCCTTTTGACTTGATGGACATCTATAGCATACTCCAATCACTGTTTTTTCACCCCCACTTTCTATTTCACCCCATACACTTTCATTTTTGTTACCACATGATAAATCCTCTCTGCTAGTTATATTAACATAATTTATACAGTATAATAAAACACCACCCCCCTTTGCCTTGTCTCCAACTACCCTATCCTTCCTTAACATTGTATATCCCTCTATTTCAAGTTCACCATCTGCAATGTCCTCATATACCCATGATTCTGTTAACCCTATTATATCTGGTTTTTCTTCCTCTAAATACAGTTCCAATTCTTCTCTTTTATTTACAATGCTTCTCACATTTGCATAAAAACATTTCAGTTTGCAATTTTGTTGTTTTTCCACTTTTTGTTTTTGCTGCATCATTTTAATGTTTGGTTTGCCCCTACTTAATTCCCACTTCTCTGACCCAAACTATCCCCTTTGACTACATCCTCTACAGCACCCTATTTTAGGCCTATCTTTAGTCTCATACTTTGTGCGCAACTGTGTTGCCTGGACGGAGGGTGTGTTGACCAAGGTCCATGTGGGATCCAGAGAGGGAACCCTGTACTCCGCTGCCTCGCGAGGAGGGAGAGTTTGACGAGTACTCATTATCGTATGTGTCGGTGTGATATTTGTGGCTGTCTTTGTAGTGCCGAGTACCGTGTGGATTTTTCTAAATTTTCTTATTCCTCCTCTTTTTCCCCTTTTTGTTTTTTGGCTTCCTTGTCCTTCTATTTTGTGCGGACGAGTTGTTTTTTTGGAGGATGTTGTATTCCCGCAGATGTTTGAGTATTTTGTTTGTGCATGATGATATTGTGAGTCGTAGCCCTAAGAGATGGGTTCTTGAATATTTTACGGATTTCACTGCTGTTGTTAAACCGTTTCTCCCGCTGGCCGGTTCATGTCAGGGTCGTTATCGCGTCATGCAACAGTGACTTTCTGACCGTAAACATGACCCTTGCGTGGGTAGCTGTAATCCTTTAGTGAATTGGGAAATCAGAAATGCACTTTCCACGATCCTAAATAGTAGAAACACAGGTCGGAAACACAGGCCCAGTTAATTTTCACATCTAAATTATGCACGATTATATCCAAGAATGACGAGAATATCGCAGGATAATCCTGGTAAACAAATATAAATCACTCCGACATTGGGAGCAACACAATTCAGCAGCCTATAATGGCGCTCGAACCATGTTTCTGTCCATCTCGCTCTTTGCATTCGACTGAAGTGCAACATTTCAAACGCTTCTAAAGTCTTTTAATCCGTTTTATTTAGAATCCATGTTTCATAGGCATGTGATGCTGCGGACCAGACATGTGATGCTGCGGACCAGACATGTGATGCTGCGGACCAGACATGTGATGCTGTGGGCCAGGCATGTGATGCTGTGGGCCAGACATGTGATGCTGTGGGCCAGACATGTGATGCTGCGGACCAGACATGAGTAGTATTTATTCTTTTCCTAAACTCAACCTTGATGTTATCTTTAATATGTGTGCTTGGTACGAAATACTTGTTTTACTGCTACGATCCTAGTTCTAATTTCAACATCGCAACATTCTAAACGTGATCAAGTCGAATTGAAGACTAGCTAGTTCCATTTGCAAGTTTATTAATCTCATCTGATTCTCTAATAGTGTCTTTAAAATGAGTACGTTCATCGCCAAACTGTCACATAGATCACTTGTGTAAATAGGCACGGGATGCTGAGCTACAAGATTAAGCTTAAGCACGCCAATAGAACAAATATCGCAAGTAATCCAAAGTTTGAGGACACTAAAAAATCAGCCTTAAAACCCTTATGCATGCAAGTTGGCAGCTGATCATTAATGGGCAAGTAAGCTTTTATTCCACAACCTTCTTAGGGAGAAATATTCGTGGATTTTGAAGTTTGCTTGTCATAAAAATGGCCTATCACTGGGTCCAAGCTGAGTAGACTAGAGCTTATCACTGGGTCCAAGCTGGTCAAGTTATTTCTCTTTCTCTTATTTTTCTTGGTGTAGCCCACTGATTTCTGCGTTTCCTTTAAACCTCTCAAAGCTCTCCTCTGAAATGATGTAATTACGTGATGACTTCAGTAAATTACGCTGTGTTGTTGAGGTAATCTTAAATGCGTTTCTGCCTTAAGCTTCTTTGGTGCAATTGTAGTAGAGTCCAGGTTTTCACTGGGGTTATTCTATCTAGAGTGTTACCACATGTTTCCACATCATTTATGACCACAAATAGCAAATAACATAGCACACAGCAGGTGGCATATTTATTACATCATACTCATACAACAACTATTAAAGTGAGTGCAATGAGATTACACATAACACAAGAAATTTATCTTACCTAAATAAATACGCGGAGGTTGTACGCAAAAAGCTATTGAATATTGCCCCCAACTAATCCAACCCAGTTCTAGCCGCACACTCCCCTCCCCCTTATTTGCACATCAACACACTCTCAAAAACTCGTCTTCACGATCGTGTTCTGTGCATTCACTCACACTCAGATCCCCTTAGGCGGGTGATCTTGATATAATACATTCAATCTATTCAACGAATACTCTCAGTGTCCTTCACACACCACACACATCCAGATCTCTACTTGGGCGATCTGTCCACTCATGTAACAATTCAAAACATACATCGTTCACAAGATCTCCTGCAAGTACAACACACATTCAGATCTCTTCTAGACACAAGGTGTCTTGCAAGTACAACACACATTCAAATCTCTAGTAGACACAGGAGGCCCAACATACACGTTGTAGAGCGACTAATTAAAACTCAAAGGCGTATGCTCGTTGAGCCACCCTGTATCCCATTCTATTTCACTAACATTCGTCAATCAGCCTATCAATCGCTCTTCTATAAAGTCGGTGAGCTAAACAGACCCCTAGCTAAATTATGTCTCTCTCTCTCTCTCTCTCTCTCTCTCTCTCTCTCTTTCCATGGCCAGTCTTCCTGAGTTAAACTTTGTCTAGTATTATATAGTCTCAAGCAGCATCAGAGCTGTCTAATCGACCTCTGTGGGATGTCTGCTCCAGCCATCACCTAGTTTGGATCTAACTCCATTTAGTCGTTATTGGAAAGAATCACTCTGAATTCCTGTCACTCATAATGTCACAGCAAGCTCTGCAGTCCTCTGTCTGTCACTAATCTCACACTACTCAAATCGAAACGCCAGAGTGGTCCACACCTAGCCCCTACCTATACTGGAAACATTCTTTCCCCCAACCCCCTGTTTTCCTTTGTTGACTTAGGATCGAGACGGAGAGTGATCTTGTCGTAGTGTTGAGACGGAGAGTGATCTTGGCACACATTCAGGTACATTTTTTCTCTGAGTCGCTGAACACATTACCCTGCCCTAAACGCTCATGCTCCGGCGGGAACTGTTACACAATCTATTTATTATTGATGAGGAAAAAAGCAAGAATACTCATTTTCCAGAGGGTATAACTTCACAAGGTATCTTTGGCTTCCTGCCACGTTGTGGCTCTATCTTAAGGGTTTTCAGCAAACGTGCCCATCATCATCATCAGGTCATTCTGTTCTAGAACTGATCAACACGCTCACGGATTTTGTCCTTCTATGTCTGCCTATCTTCAGCTCAGTATACGTCTTCACATCCATATCTTCGCAAGCTTAAAATAGAAAGGTATTTCTAGGTCTTTCTCTCCCTTTCCTTCCCTGCATAATGTCATCCAAGACCTTTTTGTCTGGGTCCTCTCTCCGTAGATTATGTCCCAGCGAGCAAAGTCGATTTCTTTTTATCTACTGTATCAACTTTCTCTCTTCTCTCATCTCCACCAATACCTTTTCATTTGGTTTCTTCTCGGTACAGCTCACTCTTTCTATCTTTCTGTTACACCACATCTGAAAAGCGTCTAAGTATTGTTCCTCTCTTGTATTTATAGTCCATGTTTCAGAGACATACATTGTCACAGTCCAAAAATTTGTGTATAAGATTCTTTTCCATAGAGACATACTAATATTGTTGGATATAAGGTTTCTTTGTTTCTCTCTAAACACTTTCTTTGCCATTACAATTCTAGATAGTATTGCTCTATAGTATCGTGTATCCTCTGTTATAGTTTGACCAAGAAAAGGAAATTGTGGCACATGTTCGATGTTTTGTCCAATGCTTCATTTATTCTTTCATAACCAGATGCAAGTGCCTTTCTGGCATAAACATGGGCAGACTAAATGCTATCAATGGGTCACTTTACAACAAGAGTAGACCAGACCCTATCACTGCGTCACTTTACATAGAAGCTGAGAGGACAAGAACCTATCACTGGGTCGCTTTACAAAACAAGTACAGCGAGCTTGTCATAAGTCTTTACCCTGACCCAGTTTTAGCCGCACACTGCCCTCCCTTCATCTGCATCCTCAACACACTCTCAAAAACTCGTCTTCACGATCATATTCTGTGCATTCACTCCCACTCAGATCAGAGAAAGTTGAAACTTGGCATAGTGCTGATTCCCTCTCAATGTAGCCACCAGCTGAATTTATACATTTCTGCCATCTATGCATGACCTTGAAAAGACCTTCAGAATAAAATAACCTATTTTTCTAACTGAATCAGTTAATACAAGCCAGTGTGACATCTTCGTTTCTGTCAAAATGATTTCCTTTCAGCTGTTTGTTTAAGTTTTGGGAAACGAAAATCCAGAGAATATGGTGGGTGTGGAAGAATTTCAACATTCAAATCGTTGGCTGTTTGCAGCACAAGCCTTGCTTTATCGGAGGGCGCGTTGTCTTGAAGCAAAAGCAGAATTTGAGTGTGCGCTATCCCTCGTTTTCTAGTCACAGTCTTTCTTAAATTGGTAAAAAAAATCAGCATAATATTGCCCATTAACCGTTTTGCCATGAGGCAGGTAATCTTTCAATATGACACCTCTAACGTCCCAAAAAATTGTCAACATAGGTTTTCTTGCAGATTTCTGTTCTCTTGGCCTGACATGTGTTGGTGAGCCCAGGTTTTCCACTTCATGCTGTAAATTTTGGATCCTGGGTCATAATGGTGAACCCAAGTCTCATCTACTGTCACCATGGTCGACAACATGTTTTTCGACCGACACATTTTGAACAACTGGCCACAGCAATCAACCCTCGTTTGTTTCTGCTCACATGTCAGCAGACGCGGGATCCAGCGGGTACACACTTTTCTCATGTTCAGTCTGTTGTGTGAAATTCTAAAAACTACTTTCATTCAGTTTTGCTGACCTAAATATCTCTGCAATTGTCATTTTCCTATCCTGGTCAATGATTTTCTTCACTCTTGCAGCATTTTCATCACTGCACTTTGAGGATGGTCTTCCTGATCTTGGAAGATCAGCAACATGGGAACGGCCACACTTAAACTGCCTACACCAGTTTTTTTACAGAAGCATATGAAGGACAGAATTCCTCAAACACTGGTTCCATCTCCCTGTGTATTTCTGTAGTTGTTTTTCCCTGCAACATCAAGAATGGTATCACAGTTCTGGCCTCTGATTTCTCCATTGTTCTGACAAACCGTTAGAGTAGCAGATCCGGTCAATAACGTGTGTTGCACCATGCACCATACCGGGTAAACCCGTCGAGCAGGGAAATCATATTTCTCAAGTCCAGTACAACTTGAATGAGCTACATATGTGCCTAATCTCAACTTTCTCCTTCTACTCCTTCATAGTCATGGTAAAGACGTATGACAAGCCCTTTGTAGACTAGAGTGTATCACTGGGTCCCTTTACAAGCTGAGTAGACTAGATCCTATCACTTGGTCACTTTACAAGCTGAGTAGATTAGAGCATATCACTGGGTCCAAGCTGAGTAGACTAGAGCCTATCACTTGTTCCCTTTACAAGCTGAGTAAACTAGACCATATCACTGGGTCCCTTTACAAGCTGAGTAGACTAGAGCCTATCACTGGGTCACTTTACAAGCTGAGTAGACTAGAGCATATCACTGGGTCCAAGCCGAGTAGACTAGAGCCTATCACTGGGTCCCTTCACAAGCTGAGTAGACTAGAGCACATCACTGGATCCATTTACAAGATGAGTAGACTAGAGCCTATCACTGGGTCCAAGCTGAGTAGACTAGAGCCTATCACTAGGTCCAAGCTGAGTAGACTAGAGCCTATCACTGGGTCACTTTACAAGCTGAGTAGACTTGAGCCTATCACTGGATCCATTTACAAGCTGAGTAGACTAGAGCCTTTCACTGCGTCCAAGCTGAGTAGACTAGAGCATATCACTGGGTCACTTTACAAGACGAGCAGTCTATCACCTATTACTTAATCACTTCAGAACACGTAAGCCTCGAGAACCATCGGGTACAAGTACCAATCTGTGCGTTGATTCGTCCAAGAACTCGTTGATCTGATCAACTACTGCAACGAATTTTGCAGAGATATTGTCTACAGCAGAACCACCCACTAAATTTAATGAGAGTACAACGCAGAGTGTGTGTGTTCAGCATGCTGACTTCGCTCGCTAATTTTGCTTTGTAATCCTAACGTATGTATTTAACGCTCATACTTAATTCATTATCTTTTAACTATCTATCTATCGATTTATCTATCTATCTATCTATCTATCTATCTATCTATCTATCTATCTATCTATCTATCTATCTATCTATCTATCTATCTATCTATCTATATATATATATATATATATATATATATATATATATATGTATATATATATATATATATATCTACCTACCCATCTATATTTATATACCTTTATATCTATATTTTTATCTGCAGCTGTCTGTCTCTCTCTCACTCCTATACATATATATATATGTATAAATATATATTTATAAATATGTATGTATATCTTGTTATCAAATAAACAAAAGGCTAAACTTGACCACTTAAAAACGTAATAACATCGCCACGGAATCCCCTATGAAACGAAATCTCTTAAACAATATATATATATCTATCTATCTCTTATAGAACCGATATCATTGTATCCTACGCTCGCCAACTCTCCCTCCCCTACCCTCACCCCCCATACCCTATGTGTGTTAAGTCCCGTCACCAGTTGAAAGATCTCACCAAAATCATCTACAGTAACTTTATCAGCGTCACCACTGCTTATTCACCCGGGCATTAAAATGTGGAACAGAGCAAAAAACTTATACGACTTCATTTCAACTAGTGTTGTAGTCGGGGATGGAGGGGGGGAGACAGGAGGGGGGGGGGGGGTAGGCTGGGGACTACAAGAAGTTTCGCCACGTCGTGTGCTGAATATATTTGCTTCTTTTATCGCGAACAAAAAAATGACATATGCCTTACTCTGGATTCGATTCGCTGCTCTCTTTGACAGGAGGCAGGTGGTCACAAGTCGGCTGTGCGTAACACAGCAACAGCTGATAAACAGTATATTCATGCTAGTTGTGCTACAGTGCCCAACAAGGTCCCTGCCTAAGCCACGCAGAAGCAGAATGTCAACGTGGGACATGAAGTGCTTGAGGAAGTTTTTCGGTGTTACCAGAAAAACCAGAATACGGAACGAAGTCTGTTCGGCATTACGTCTTGTGTACAATACATTTCCAGGCACAACCCTCTCTTGCTCTGTCATCTCATGGGAACGCACCCTTATCAACTGCCTCTGGTGACTTAACAAAGCTGGAAGATTTGGCTACAGGGCATGAGGGCAGTTACGAAGCAGATAGATAGATGATATTTGAGGGATTGTTCAACATCGTGGAATTACAAACCAACGAAACGTAATTGGTGCAGGACAAACGACTTAAGCTCCCCACGCCGCTCAATGGCATACATTCAAATAAAACTAACTAACTAGTATCACCGGCAGAGTGCGAATTACGTAGTTCACGCGTCTTCTTAGAAATTTTCTTTTGACTTCACTAGGAACCTTTTACAGCTGGGTCGACTGGGATAAATGGTTATACTATGAAGACATGTCAACATACAAAACACAATCACACAGTCTATTGGACCTTATCAAGACCTCCTGTCAGTAGTAAAGACATGCAAGCGTTAATGGTACGGCCATATACTGCGATCGAGTGGGCTACCAAACAAAGTGCTCAAAGGTACAGTCTCCGGCAAGAGAAAAAGAGGCCACCCCAAGAAACGCTGAACAGATGATATTCGGAAGTGGACAGGAAAGTCCCTGGAGGACACAGAAATTATGGCGCTGGACAGACTAAAATGGCGGGAATTTGTTCATGAGGCGATGCCAAAACTACCTGACACAGACCAACAATAAATCACACAGTGCCCGGGGGCCCCCCACCTAGGAAAATGCCCAAGACACGTCACTCAAAAGTTGAGGGATGCCCATACGACCTTTCTGAGGGTTACGGTAAAGACAAGACGAGACGAGAATATGAAAAAACCCAGACATGCGCAGTCTGTCACATTGAGTGCGACGTTATTTGAACCTGCTACACTAGATTTGCAAACAAAGCCGACAATCGCTAGACCACCGAATCTCATGCACTGAAACGCCATATTTGCCTATACTTATGGCGCACTTTCCAAAAAAAGACAAGAGTACTTTGTGTAAGATATCTATTCACTGTTCACATTTGTCAAATACGCACATGGTTACGAAAAACGAAGCAGATCATAACTACTAAATTAGTGTCAGGTGTAGAACCCACAGAAAGAGACTAACACCTTGCGTGTCTAATTACTTCATTGGATGCTGTCAGTACATTCTTCTTCAAAATATATATCAGCTGGTCACAAATGATGAACGTGTGGTCAGAGGCAAAACATGTTCCTGTGTTGTGGTATGTTGTTGTTGTTGTGGTATGTTGTTGTTGTTGTGGCATGTTGTTGTTGTTGTTGGGGTATGTTGTTGTTGTTGTTGTGGTATGTTGTTGATGTATGTTGTTGTTGTGGTATGATGTTGTTGTGGTATATTGTTGTTGTGATATGTTGTTGTTGTTGTTGTGGTATGTTGTTGTTGTTGTGGCATGTTGTTGTTGTTGTGGCATGTTGTTGTTGGGGTATGTTGTTAATGTTGTGATATGTTGTTGTTGTTGTGGTATGTTGTTGTTGGGGTATTTTGTTGGGGTATGTTGTTATTGTTGTGGTATGTTGTTGTTGTTGTTGTTGTGGTATGTTGCTGGTATTGTTGGAGTATGTTGTTGTTGTGGTATGTTGTTGAGGTATGTTGTTGTTGTGGTATGTTGTTGTTGTGATATGTTGTTGTTGTGATATGTTGTTGTTGTGGTATCTTGTAGTTGTTGTGGTATGTTGTTGTTGTTGTGGTAGGTTGTTATTGTGGTATGTTATTGAGGTATGTTGTTGTTGTGGTATGTTGTTGTTGTGGTATGTTGTTGATGTTGTGGTATGTTGTTGTTGTTGTGGTATGTTGTTGTTGTGGTATGTTGTTGCTGTGGTATGTTGTTGTTGTGGTATGTTGTTGTTGTGGTATGTTGTTGATGTTGTGGTATGGTATTGTTGTTGTTGAATGTTGTTGTTGTTGTGGTATGTTGTTCTTGTTGTGGTATGTTGTTGATGTTGTGGTATGTTTTTGTTGTTGTGGTATGTTGTTGTTGTTGTGGTATGTTGTTGTTGTATTATGTTGTTGTTCTAGTATTTTGTTGTTGTGGTATGTTGTTGATGTTGTGGTATGTTGTTGTTGTGGTAGGTTGTTGTTGTGGTATGTTATTGTTGTGGTATGTTGTTGATGTTGTGGTATGTTGTTGTTGTTGTGGTATGTTGTTGTTGTGGTATGTTGTTGCTGTGGTATGTTGTTGTTTTGGTATGTTGTTGTTGTGGTATGTTGTTGTTGTGGTATGTTGTTGTGATATGTTGTTATTTTGGTATGTTGTTGTTGTGGTATGTTGTTGTTGTTGTTAATGCCCACAATGAGTAAGTTCACCTTTTAGTGTGCCCTAAAAACGACGTTAGATGGTTGATTGCAGTAACTGCAGTGTATGTTGCAGGTGCTATGTTTAGCTTCATCTGCTTGGCGCTCACTACTACGGGGATCACGTCGATCCTCCAGATCTTCTCCAGAATGTCAAGAAGGATTGTCCTTTTCCAGGAAGGGCTACAGGGAAGTCGAGAAGAGGATCTTGGGCAGTATATTTTGCCTGACCAGATGTTAGTTTCCGTCCCCTTGTTGTCTTATCAATACTAAGTTTCTGAAAGTTTTTGTAATTGTATATATATATATCCAACACCAAATATAGCCAAAACATTTGGTATGAGAATAAATGCTAACAGTACAACAAAAATATGGTAATAGCCAAGTGAACCCTAAGGCTAGCTATCAGCATCGATGTGCAGATAACTGAATAAGCGCAGAGGTTTGCACTTTTAAAGCCCAGAATTACATAGGATACCCGCTGTGAGGTTTAAATTAGAACTCTGGTCGGAGGAGTAAACAAGGCATTCCGTGAGAAACAAAAACTGTTAACATTAAATAATATCAATATTGATATTCACTACACATATCTGGCAGTGGCATTTTACAGATCTGGAACAAGATTATTACCAGTTGCTTTGTCTTTTTTTCGCAATTTATGGGCATATATGATTTTTAATGGTTGCACGAAGAATATTGTTTACCGGGAAATACAGAAACGATCAGTTGTTTGTTCCTTAATTAAACAACCGGTCCAGCGATCTGAACCAATTATTCAGGAGACGTCAAGGAGTAGGCGTGGTGGAGGAGGATTTGGACCAGGGCAGGTTAAAAAACGGATATGATGCATGGAGGGATGTGCGCTTTGATGTGGTATAATTTGATGTAAGAAAGATGAACTCACATAACTGGCCAGGGCAACGCCGTGTAATACAGCTAGTGTATCTTATATGCAGGTAAGAAGTCATCAAACTGAACATAACTCTAGTCCCTTTTGATAGAGCATTAGCTGATGACCCAAACACATCGCTAATATATTTGAAAATGAATGCACGCTCAGATGAGAATCGTCACGTGGCAACCGCGCGATCTAGAACATATTTTTTGGATAATCACGTTTAGCTTGCTGTCCTTTCATAGCAAAAGTGTTCACATAACAAGAAGCCTCTACTTTGTGATAGACGGATGTGTCGGACAGAAGTGCAAATATCGCAGTCAAACAATAAACTAGCGACACAACGCATTCCTTTATACGGACTACATCCTGCTACTTGCAAAGCTCTGTTCAAGACTTGGTAGCGGGAGATTGAGAACGAACGCATAAGAAGAAGACAAAAAAGAAGAAGAAGAAGAAAAAGAAGAAGAAGAAGCAGCTTAGTGGCAATCGATGACGATGTTTCATTTTGACACCTGCTGCTATCGTGAGCTGAAATAATTTGAAATTGTATTTTTAAAATCACAGCAGACGACCATTGAAAACACCTTGCACTGAAAACACCTTGCACTAAAAACACCTTGCACTGAAAACACCTTGCACTAAAAACACCTTGCACTGAAAACAAAACGCGCTACCTTTGCTTCCTGAATAATTTAACTAACTTCTAAATTTCATTTCACCATTTGCCAAACACAGTTAAACCAGATTTAGTAACATCCTTACTCTATCTGTTGATCTTGTCATACAGTAGATTCCAGCTCGCTCTGGGATCTTGGGAAACGAGAAGGCAGATTAGCTCGCAAATGTTAAAAGTTACAGCACACAGACTCACCATCTACAAAATGAAGCAAAGGCATCAATCTAGCTATCCATGAGTACAGAATGGAGAGACCAGCACAAATAATCCAAGCCAGAAAATGACAGCAAAGACAACTTGGAAGAGACCTTCGGACACAGAACGGGACATTGCAGATTCAAGGTCCACCACCATAGACAGGGTCTCAGAGACACCGCCACCTGCGATAGTGGAGCACCCAAGCAAACACCAGAACATCTCCTGCAGGACTGCCCTACCTATGCAGACCAAAAACAGACAGTCTGGCCTGGAGGAGCGACCATGCTCGAAAAGCTGTGAGGAACTGGCGAAGGCCTGAAACGTCTCATTGGTGAACCTCCCTTGGTTAGAACCATAATATCAGTTGATCGAATAATAAGAAGAAGAAGAAGAAGAAAAAGAAGCAGAAGAAGAAGAAGAAAAAGGAATTAGTAGAAGAACAAGAAGAAGAAGAAGAAAACGAAGAAAGAGAGGGAGAAGGAGAAAAAGAAGAGAAAGATAAAACGAAAAAGAGAATAAGAAGAGGAAGAAGATGAACAAGGACAAGAAGAATAAGACGAAGAAGATGAAGAAGAAGAAGAAGAAGAAGAAGAAGAAGAAGAAGAAGAAGAAGAAGACGAAGAAGAAGAAGAAGAAGAAGAAGAAGAAGACGAAGAAGAAGAAGAAGAAGAAGAAGAAGAAGAACAAGAAGAATAAGACGAAGAAGATGAAGAAGAAGAAGAAGAAGAAGAAGAAGAAGAACAAGAAGAATAAGACGAAGAAGATGAAGAAGAAGAAGAAGAAGAAGAAGAAGAACAAGAAGAATAAGACGAAGAAGATGAAGAAGAAAAAGAAGAAGAAGAAGACGAAGAAGAAGAAGAAGAAGAAGAAGAAGAAGAAGAAGAAGAAGAAGAAGACGAAGAAGAAGAAGAAGAAGAAGAAGAAGAAGAAGAAGAAGACGAAGAAGAAGAAGAAGAAGAAGAAGACGAAGAAGAAGAAGAAGAAGAAGAAGAAGAAGAAGAAGAAGAAGAAGAAGAACAAGAAGAAGAAGAAGACGAAGAAGAAGAAGAAGAAGAAGAAGAAGAAGAAGAAGAAGAAGACGAAGAAGAAGAAGAAGAAGAAGAAGAAGAAGAAGAAGAAGAAGAAGAACAAGAAGAATAAGACGAAGAAGAAGAAGAAGAAGAAGAAGAAGAACAAGAAGAAGAAGAAGAAGAAGAATATGTGGTTAATATGAACTGAGTTGAAAATGCTTAAATTCCAATTTCTACAATCGTTACTTCAATTCATTATTTTTTTTAAAAACAAAACGTATGCTCGTAAAATGTTGCCAAGTACAACACAGAAACATTTAAAAATAAAACATACAAAAAAGTATTGCCTGACAGATCATGAACGAATTGACGCTGCTACGCCATAAGCAGAACAGACTCATGTATATCAAACAACGTAATCCCTAGAACAGCTGCTTAGCGAAGGTTGGTTGATGGCCTATGCTCCCCTGTGTGATAGAAGGCGAAAGAGACATAAGCCCTCTCTTATCTCTGAAGTTGTACTGTTCTATGCGCCATTGTTCTCAACATATTTAGTTTCGAAAGACTCGCAACCAACAGATTCACCACCTTCGTCTTCACACCCCGCGCCCCCTACCTCGGAAACGTGATTTAGGTTATTAGCTGTAATGTGAATAACACACAACTACTTGAACTGATGTCTGCCATCCATTTTTGTAGTGTGGACACACAATTACTTGAACGACTGCCATCCATTGTTGTAGCGTGGACACACAACTACTTGAACGGCTGCCTGCCATCCTGGGTTGTAGCGTGGACACACAACTACTTGAACGGCTGCCTGCCATCCTTTGTTTGTAGTGTGGACACACAACTACTTGAACGGCTGCCTGCCATCATTTGTTGTAGCGTGGACACACAACTACTTGAACGGTTGCCTGCCATCCTTTGTTGTAGTGTGGACACACAACTACTTGAACGGCTGCCTGCCATCCTTTATTGTAGTGTGGACACACTACCCCTTACTAACATGTCTGATTAGTATATTTTGCCTACCCCTTACTAACATGTCTGATTAGTATATTTTGCCTGCCCCTTACTAACATATCTGATTAGTATATTTTGCCTGCCCCTTACTAACATGTCCGATCAGTATATTTTGCCTGCCCCTTACTAACATGTCTGATCAGTAAATTTTGCCTGACAAGACGTTAGTCTTCCTTCCCGAGAACGAACGAAGAAGAAGAAAAATTATGGCGACTACAAAGTACAGATATTTACCTGTTGTACGTAATGACACATTTCAAAAATTAAGTTACATACCTACACGAGATCTCCCACATGTTACGAGCACCAAGGCTTTAGATAAAGTTAATGGGTAATCCAGATCGTATAGCATGCTCTCAGCTGGAATTGTAATGGGAGAGACAATTTGGGAAGCAAAGATCAGGACTTTTGCTGGAGAATCTCATGAAGGTGGCTTAAACAGTTGGGAACACCCTCACTCTCTAACGGAAATCAAATAAATGAGGTCAAGGTGCGTCACGTGTTAGATGGCGTTTAGAAACACCGGCCGTTGGAAATGTAACATTTTCTAAATAATTCATAAACCTGTCAACTTAAATTTGTGCAAGTGCCTCTTTTTTCATTCTAACGTTAATGCGTTCTGCATTAATATTTTTCAGACTGAACGGAGTTATCAGAGCAGAAGTTTTCTTTGTTATTATGTTCGTGAATTCTATAGTTGTTAATGGTCCCATGATGGAGGGTACTAGCGAATTATCGTACCTGGGGAGTTGTTTTTCATTCGATGGACAGAGTGATTCTGTCATGTTAAGACGGAAAGGGCTTGCTGCCTCCGCTATAAACTACCTTCACTGCAAGAAGGCTCCCTCTCTGATCGAAAATACAAATCTATCAGACGTGTGTGATGCCTGTCCTTCTGTAAGGTTAAGAGACTGGGACTCTACTTAAACAGGACATATCAAGATTCGATGTATTTCACATGAGCAGCCAGCGACGCATCCTCTGTTTCCGGTCGTTTGATCTTGTCGGCAATGTCAATATCTCAGCGATTAAGAGTCTTCCTTCCTTCTCGGACACGCTGGTCCGCTGCCGCCTGTCTGTGTTTGGTCACGTGGTTTGACTGGACCAGGAAGTTCCGGCCACCAGATCATGTTTAAATCAGTTACGTGTAACAACGGTCTCGTACCGGCCGGCTGGAGGCGTGGGAAGGGCTGGTTGGAGGCGTGGGAGGGGCTGGCTGAAGGCGTGGGAGGGGCTAGCTTGAGGTGTGGGAGGGACCGGCTGGAGGCGTGGTGAAGCCGCCTTCTTTCTACATGGCTCCGGCAAATTTTAGTCTCTTCTTCAGCCCTGGACGAGGTTTGGCTACAATCCTCAGCAGCTAGTCACAGTTCTGGTCGACGAATGCAACAGGCCTAAGATGGTTAGGCGAACATTACTATTATAGTTGACACTCTGTACACTGCTTTCATTAATTGATAGCACATTAAGAACCGTACGCGTATCTTCATTTATCATAAGGGCGTGACAAAATAAATTATGTTTCCTTATAAATATGCATTAATGTTTATAATATATGGATTTTCAGTTACAGCTGTGTATTGGCAGAAAATGATATAACCCATTTTTGTGTTTTTGTGACAATGGTTCTTTTTTCTAACTAAATGGTGTGTTTCAAGCATCAGTACAGTTTCAGATCATCCCGTGACCTGGTGGCTTGGCTTGTCTTCGTTCGTTCTCAATCTCCCGATACCAATCCCTGAAAGGACTTAAGTAGCAGAATGTAGTCCAGAGAACGGAATGCGTTGTCTTAGTTTACAGCTTGACTGCGATATTTGCACCTTTCGGTCCAACACATCAAACTTCAGCAAGCATTTGTTTAGTACCGGGTTTCCATTCCCTCTTCGATCCCTTCTCCTTAGCCAGGATCTCCGCGTGGAGTTGTAGAAGGGTCTCGGCAGCTTTCGTTCGCTGGCCCTGACGCTAGCTGTCAGCTATGGGTCGCTGACCACTGCAGCTCATGCGCTGCTCAGCATCTTGCTCCCCCGTGACCTGTTGAGATCGTTGTGACACCCCTGCTGACACCTCCACAAACCTGCGACATCCCACTCTTGTCTATAATTACTTTTTGTGCCTCCTCTGGTCGTAGTTAAGTCCGTTCGCTGTTTTCTCGGACGTCATCGCTTTCTCTCGCCTTGTACTGTGCCCTGTTACATCCTCACTATATTTTTTTCAAATACATGATGATGATTCGAAATTTTTAAAAATAAAAAAGGGAGCCCTATCAACTTTATAAAAGGAAACAATAAATAAATACAATGTGTGATGTACCTAAAATAAATATACCCATTCCCAAATTTTTGCACCCCTAATCCTTGGAATTAAAAGTACGCATATCTGACCTCCGGAGCCGGACAGAGTACAAACACACAAACAACAACAACAAATTGGAGATCAACTATCAATGACAACAAAGATGAACAAGAGGATCAACAAATGACATAAAACATTTTTGCATCACTGAAACACTAGTTTATAAACAGATACATACACGCACTAGTTTACGCTTCTTGATATCGTCCAATTGACTACGAGCTGGGGAGGAAAGAGCACGCCTCCGCCAGCAGAAACTAGTGAGGCTAACATCTAAGAAACAAACAATATGGCATTTGCAAGCCCCTTGGATTTCGAGACGTGGTCATACCAAGTCAGCTTTCGCCTTGTGATAAGTCGACTTACTTCATTATTTGTGATATGGTCTTTATGGATGGTATTTAAGGATGGTATTTATGGATGGTATTTATGGATGGTATTTATGGATGGTATTTAAGGATGGTATTTAAGGATGGTATTTATGGATGGTATTTATGGATGGTATTTATGGATGGTATTTAAGGATGGTATTTAATAATGGTATTTATGGATGGTATTTATGGATGGTATTTATGGATGGTATTTAAGGATGGTATTTATGGATGGTATTTATGGATGGTATTTATGGATGGTATTTAAGGATGGTATTTATAGATTGTATTTATGGATGGTATTTATTGATGGTATTTATGGATCGTATTTATGGATGGTATTAATGTATGGTATTTATGGATGGTCTTTATGGATGGTATTTATGGATGGTATTTATGGATGGTTTATAAGACATCTCATCTCTATGGCGTAGATTCTTCTTTGGAGGTCGGCTGTAATGGTCGAGGTTTCGCAAGCGTAGTGGAATAACTAAAGAAGTGAACGCATTTGTCTGACCTGGCGAGGTAAGTCGTTGAGGTTTCAATCGTGCAAGAACTGCTGTTGTTTGTGTTATTCTGGCCAGGGTCTCTGGATTTGATCCCTGACCATTTACATTTGAGCCAATATATTTGAATCGGTTCACTGTTTCAAGATTCTGTCCATTTGCTTAAATCACAGCGGTGACTAACGTTAGCGTTCTTGGTCGTCAGTGTTGTGTTTTCTGCATTTATCGCCCTGTGCTGTTACATCCAGTCTAGGGGACGGCGTGGCCTAGTGGTTAAGTGGCACGGCTCACAACCCGAAGCTATTGGGTTCGATCCCCATCTCAGCACCGGCCGTTACCCCGGGGAAGCAAACTCTTAGAAAATGCAGGAGGAAGCAGACCCTTACATAAAATGCATGCTGAAGTCGGATGCACTGGGACGACAGGCGCAAAATAAAAACCCCAATGCAACGCACACCGCTTTGGGGATTAGAGAAATAAGGCGAACGCAAAAAAAACAAAAAAACATCCAGTCTCCGGATCAATTCTCCAAGTTATGTCTCAGTAGTCGTCAGCCCGTCCATGCCATCCGCAAAGTGTAAGGTGGTAATCGTTCTATCCACTATCCTTAAGGTGCAAAATGATCTCCAAGGGCATCACTCGTAATTATTTAGGGGAATATGTTGAAGAGTGTCGGGGAGAGTATATATCCGCGGAACCATTCACCCATTTTTCTATCCACAAAGACTGCACATGTTGACATAACACAAAGATTCTCGATAACTCTTACAAGGTCACTGGTGATGTTATAAGTATATCTTTATTGTTGCTCATATAACTTCATGCGAGACTCTATCAAACATTTTTGCTCATATAACTTCATGCGAGACTCTATCAAACATTTTTGCTCATATAACTTCATGCGAGACTCTATCAAACATTTTTGCTCATATAACTTCATGCGAGACTCTATCAAACATTTTTGCTCATATAACTTCATGCGAGACTCTATCAAACATTTTTGCTCATATAACTTCATGCGAGACTCTATCAAACATTTTTGCTCAAATAACTTCATGCGAGACTCTATCAAACATTTTTGCTCATATAACTTCATGCGAGACTCTATCAAACATTTTTGCTCATATAACTTCATGCGAGACTCTATCAAACATTTTTGCTCATATAACTTCATGCGAGACTCTATCAAACATTTTTGCTCATATAACTTCATGCGAGACTCTATCAAACATTTTTGCTCATATAACTTCATGCGAGACTCTATCAAA
Source organism: Ariolimax columbianus (assembly GCA_036924085.1). Classification (NCBI taxonomy): domain Eukaryota; kingdom Metazoa; phylum Mollusca; class Gastropoda; order Stylommatophora; family Arionidae; genus Ariolimax; species Ariolimax columbianus. Next base: position 80,187,013 of record JAVGWX010000012.1, read on the forward strand.
CATTTTTGCCCATATAGCTTCACACGAGACTCTATCAAACATTTTTGCCCATATAGCTTCACACGAGACTCTATCAAACATTTTTGCCCATATAGCTTCACACGAGACTCTGTCAAACATTTTTGCCCATATAGCTTCACACGAGACTCTATCAAACATTTTTGCCCATATAGCTTCACACGAGACTCTATCAAACATTTTTGCCCATATAGCTTCACACGAGACTCTATCAAACATTTTTGCCCATATAGCTTCACACGAGACTCTATCAAACATTTTTGCCCATATAGCTTCACACGAGACTCTATCAAACATTTTTGTTCATATAGCTTCACACGTGCTGGTTTGGTTTGCTTGCAGTAGTATTGTGTTATTTCGTGTGACCCGCATTCGTTGTATTGTCTTTGCGGGAAAAGATCAATACAAGAATGTTCATAATATATGTCAAGAACCTGTTGAGACCTATAAAGGCACATACTGAAATTTACAAGCAGTCTGCAGGAAGGATTATAAGAGTCATGAGTCTATGGATAAGGCCCTGAAGTTAAAGCACAGTCTTCAATGTGAAAGACCAATAACTCTCCTCTACACACACAAGTCACAACAGTGTCGTAGCAGTGTAAGGTCGATAATGGTTTTCCTGACATCAAGACTACGAATCATCAGCTCCTGACATCAAGACTATGAATCATCAGCTCCTGACATCATGACTACGAATCATCAGCTCCTGACATCATGACTACGAATCATCAGCTCCTGACATCATGACTACGAATCATAAGCTCCTGACATCATGACTACGAAACATAAGCTCCTGACATCATGACTACGAATCATCAAGTCAGACAAACAAAACAGAGAACGACTGCCACATTCCCTACATATTTGATGGACCGACTTCGTCGCAAATAGCCGGTTTTGAGTGATTTTGGTAACTTCATTATGACAGCGTGATTGCTCATACATAACAACTTGAGCAGAAGTTTCGTGCTAAGCACTATCTTCCACACGTTTATCAACCACCCCACTCGCTAGATGTCGTTCCCTGCCACATTCTTCTTCTTCCAGGAATCAAATAACTCTTGAACAGAACACAATTTCCGGATGCTCAAGACATTCACCAGAATACGGAGAAGCTGCAGAACGCTATTCCAGAAGAAGATCTCAAAATAAGTTTCAGCATTGGAAGCAGCGCTACCGTAAGCGTAAAAGTGCACGAATTCAAAGGCGATAAACTATACACATTGACTAAACTAAAGAGAAAAGTATACATATTGATTAAACTAAAGAGTAAAGTATACAGATTGACTAAACTTAAGAGTAAATCATACACATATACTAAATTATATACATCGATTCCACTAAAGAATAGGCCATACACTTTGACTAACATTTAAGAGTAAAGCATACACACTGACTAAACTTAAGAGTAAATTATAGACATCGACTAAGCTTATGAGTAAATTATACACATTGACTAAAATTAGTGAGTTAATTTTATACATTGACTAAACAAAAAAATAAAATTAGTCACATTGATTAAACTTAAAGAGTAAAGTACACACACTGACCTAACTTAAGAGTAAATTATACACATTGACTAAACTAAAGAGTAAATTATACACACTGACCTAACTTAAGAGTAAATTATACACATTGACTTAATTAAACAAACAAGTAAACTATGCACATTGCCCAATTTTAAAGAGTAAATTATGCACATTGACTAAGCTTAAGAGTTTATTCTACACATTGACTAAACTAAAAAACAAACTATACTTGCTGACTAAACTACAGAGCAAGCTATACACATTGACCAAACTATACACACTCACTAAACTTAAGAGTAAATTATACACATTGACCAAACTAAATAGTTAACCAAACACATTGACTAAACTAACAAGTGAACTATCGAACTGACTAAACTATACACATTGACTAAACTGAAAAAATAAGTACACAAATTGACTAAACTAAAAGTGAACTATACTTTATGAAGGCACGGATAGACCAACCAGCAAAACTATTGGCTATATTATGTTCTCAATCACTTGCAAAATAAGATTGTTCCTGCAGAATTTCAAACAGGGAAAGAAATCAGATCCAGCTAATTATTGACTGATGAGTTTAACGAGCATAGTCTGTAAATTTGTTAGGATCAATAACCAAAGAAAACATTGTAATGCAATTAGACAAGTTTAATAAAATTAGAAATAGTCAGCATGGGTTTACTAAATGGAGATCGTGCTTAATAAATCTGTTAGAATTCATGGAGGAGGTTTCTAAAATGATAGAAAAAGGGGAGCAGTGGATATTATTTATCTTGATTTTGCTAAGGCCTTTGATAGAGTACCTCATGACAGATTATTTAAAAAGCTAAATTCACTTGGAATAGGTGGGGAAGTTGCCAAATAGGTTGAAAATTGGTTAACCGGAAGAAGGCAGGTGTGGGCAAAAATAAGGAGTACTCTGGGTGGTGTGAAGTAAAAAGTGGAGTGCCACAGGGCTCGGTTTTGGGACCGACAATTTCTTGATATATATAAACGATTTGAACATTGATTTAGGCTCCATAATTAAAAATTTGCAGATGACACAAAACTATGTAGAAGTGCCTCATGTATAGCAGAGGTGGATATATTGAGGTCGGATTTAGATACAATTTGAGACTTGTCTGTGGAATGGAAAATGGAGTTTAATATAGATAAATGTACAGTCATCCACATGGGTAGATCCAGTATTTGACATAGGTACAGAATGGGAGAGAACAGTATTAGAATGATAGATACGGAAAGTGGCCTTAGGGATTATTATAGAACATACAGGACAAATTAATGAGCAAGTCCAGGTAGCAGTGAATAAGGCAATCGCAATGTTAGGTATGATAAAAAGAAATATTAAACATAGGAGTGAGGAGGTGATTGTCAAACTGTGTAAAGTAGTAGTTAAATTTAGATAGGAGTACTGTGTAGAGGTGTGTAGAGGAGGTATAAACATGCTGGAAAGGATAGAAAGAAGAGTAACTAAACTGATAGTGGGATTCCAGAACTACAGTTACGAGGAGAGAGAAAATCCGGCCTACAGTGTCTAGAAAAGAGAAGAATTCGAGGTGACTGAATACAGGTTTGTAAGATAATCACAGAAAAGGTAAAATTAGACAATAACAATTTTTTTTTAAAAATACAACCACCAACGAGAACAAGAGGACACAGATACAAATTAACTAAAGAAAAGTCCAGATTGGATATTAGGAAGAATTTTTTTAATCAGAGAGGAGTGAATGCTTGGAATGCATTACCACAGGAGTTGGTGGAGACAGAGACAATTAATGCATTTAAGAATATATTGAATGTACATAGTTTTTAGAACAGGGTAATGCAGATGTGACTGGTTGTCTACAGACTCTGAAAAGTCTTCTAAACCAGTATAAAAAACCTGAAATCAAGTTACGAAAAGTTATTCAAGCCAGGATGTTACATCGCGCTGATTCGTAAAATAAATTGTTCTCTAAATCAACAAGATCAATGCGCTAGTACGAATTGCAAGAAATAAATCATTAAAAGTCTGAATGCAGACAAAACTGTGAATTCATTGCTCGTGATACCCCCCAGGGCAGAAAAAGCATGGTTATTGTGTAGTTAGTTCCCCTGATGACTTGAAATGAACATTGTCAATCAATGTCATTATAATTGATTAGTCCGTGACTCCAACAGACGTACAGTAATCCCATTACACATGGCAGCATTACGGGGACCTATATCCGGGTATTTGCAATCACTATTAACTGTATTACATTAATAAGTTGGTAGCCCCAGGCAAAACCCTCTTTCGATATGTATTGTAGGTTACAAGGTTTTTATTATTTTAATAAAATTAGAGATAGTTTCGTTTTGTAAAGTTATTTTTTAAATGCGTATGTTGCCTTTATATATCCACAAAGCTAACCATCCACATATCTATCCATTCTTTCTTTCCGCAAGTGCTTTAATCCAAAAATGCATCCAATCCATTCATTTATCGTCCCACACATCCATCTATCTATACAACCTTCCATTTAAACTATGTGAACTCTATTTGTTCATAAACTCTTTTATTTTCTCGTCTGTCATCTCTCCATCTAAATACAACAACCTATTCATTCATCCAATCATTTATCCTCAAAAACATCTATTCGCCAGTCTACCCATTCATCGATTCCTTCACTATCGATCCACTAATCGAAACGTCCGTACTTTTGTCAACCAATTCATTTGTCTTAATCCATTCATTCATCGCTACGGCCAGTCAACTATGCATTCGTACACTTTCGTTGTCATCAGTAGTGCCCTTCGCTCCTTTAAAGGCACAGACCATTGACAACCCTCATCTAGCAAGTTCGGTTTTCAGCTGTCCTTTCTGTCTCTCTCAAATTGAGGTCTAGAAACTGAAGTTCCTTTTCAGTCTCTGCTACTGGTGTTTCTTGGTCTACCTCTCTTCCTTGATTCATGTCATGACCTGTCTGACTACGTTTGGTGTGTGTATTCATACACTCACTCACAAATACACTCACAATAAAGACTGCAATAAGTTGCAATAAATAGATAAACACACTGCAATACAGATTACTACCAAAAATTGTAATAAAGATTACATTATTTCCACTTGAGATTACAACAAAGATTACAACAATGTGCAATAAGGAATACAACAAATTGCTGTAAATATTATAACAAATTTATACTAGAGATTACAATAACAAATTACTGCAAAGATTGCAATAAATTTCTAAAAAGATTATGATAAATTTCCACTAGAGATGAAAACATAATTTGGAACAAAGATTACACAATTTTTCTGTAAAGATTACAACAAATTTTCACTAGAGATTACAACAACAAATTACAACAAAGATTACAACAAATTGCTAAAAAGATTATGACAAATTTCCACTAGAGATTAAAACAAAATTTGAACAAAGATTACACAATTTTTCTGTAAAGATTACAACAAATTTCCACTAGAGATTACAACAACAAATTACAACAAAGATTACAACAAATTGCTAAAAAGATTATGACAAATTTCCACTAGAGATTAAAACAAAATTTGGAACAAAGATTTCACAATTTTTCTGTAAAGATTTAAACAAATTTCCAATAGAGATTACAACAACAAATTACAACAAAGATTACAACAAATTGCTAAAAAGATTATGACAAATTTCCACTAGAGATTAAAACAAAATTTGGAACAGAGATTACACAATTTTTCTGTAAAAATTTAAACAAATTTCCAATAGAGATTACAACAACAAATTACAAGGATTACAACAAATTGCTATAAATATTACAACAAAATTGCAACAAAGATTAGAACATGTGCACACCAACCTAACACTATGTTGTAATCACTATGAGATAGAAACTCGTATAAACATTTAATAAGGCCAATAGTTGCATGTAGAGAGATACTTTAAACACAAACACCCCCAACCCCTCCCCCCTTCCATACTATTCATCTCCATGGAGATATCAAGTTCTTGAGAAACTATCATAATCGCTGAGCCACCATGTTCGGATTAATTTCCTGTGATTTGTCAATTTTAATTTTTGTTTTTTATTTAAAATTAATTTAAAAATTTTTTTTTTAATTTCAACAAGCAAATTAAGGAAAAAGAGGGATTGAGGGTGAAATAGAAACAATACGGAGACACGGCAAAACATCGGCGGCTTGACTCGTGAAAGTGGTTGAGACGTGAAAGGTCTTGGCATGTGAGACTGAGGGCTCGTAAAAGAGGATGGGACGTGAAAGGGGATGGGAGGTGAAAGGGGATGGGAGGTGAAAGGGGATGGGACGTGAGAGGGGATGGAACTTGAAAGGGGATGGGACGTGAAAGGGGATGGGACGTGAAAGGCGATGGGACGTGAATGGGGATGGGACGAGAAAGGTGTTGACACATGAAGGGGTTGGCACGTGAAAGGGAATGGGACGTGAAGGGGTTGGCACGTGAAAGGGGCTGGGACGTGGAAGGGGATGGGACGTGAAAGGGGATGGGACGTGAACGGGATTGGCACGTGAAAGGGGTTGGAACGTCAAATGGGATGAGACGAGAAAGGGGTTGACGCGTGAAAGGGGCTAGGACGTGGAAGGGGATGGGACGGGAAAGGGGATGGGACGTGAAAGGAGATGTGACGTGGAAGAGGATGGGACGTGGAAGGAGAAGGCTGGTGAAAGGGTTAAGGGAGGTGAAAGGGGATGGTAAGTGAAAGAGGATAAGGAGGAAAATGGGACGTGAAAGGGGATGGGACGTGAAAGGGGATGACACGTGAAAGAGCTTGGTATGTGAGAGGGGAGGACTCGTGTAAGAATTTAGAACGTGAAAGAGATAGGCCGTGAAAGAGGATGAGACGCGAAAGGGGAAGAGACGTGAAAGTGGTTGACACATGAAATGTCTTGGAATGTGAGAGGCGAAGGTTCGAGAAAGAGGAAGAGTCGTGAAAGATGATGAGACGTGAAGGGGATTGGACCTGAAAGGGGATTGGACATAACAGGGGATGTGACGTGAAATGGGATGGAAAGTAAAAGACTTTAGGACGTGAAAGGAAATATCACCTTTCCTTAACGTATAACGACGTAAGGGCATATCCATAAAAAAAACGTCCACTCTTGAACAGAATGTAAAGGGAGAGCCAAAGCTAGCATCACAGAACGACCGACTGGGAGGGAGCAGGGTATTTGAGTTTAAAGTGGCCGTTCTCGTGACAAACTCTCACTGACACACAAATCCATCAAGAGTAGCTAGCCCCTTATCTTTGAAAACGCCTTTCCGTCCTGCTGATCCGAAATAAACCTTCGGATACTGTCCATCTGGCCAGCCATTACAATATTTCCAATCTCTTATGCAAATATTTTAAAACCAAAATCCACTCCTTGATTATGAACATAGTTGTTGGGTATTTATATTGTTAAATAGTTGTGCACTTTATAACTGACTGGCAGTATTTTTTCGGCAGACGGTAAAATCGACAGGGAAATTGGGACCAGGTGCCAAGAAGCATTTGCTGTAATTTATCAGCTGTTTCCGCTGCTTAGGCATCTGAGCCTTAGTTTGGCAACAAAACGTAATTTATCAGCTGTTTCCGCTGCTTAGGCACCTGAGCCTTAGTTTGGCAACAAAACGTAATTTATCAGCTGTTTCCGCTGTTTAGGCCCCTGAGCCTTAGTTTGGCAACAAAACGTAATTTATCAGCTGTTTCCGCTGCTTAGGCACCTGAGCCTTAGTTTGGCAACAAAACGTAATTTATCAGCTGTTTCCGCTGCTTAGGCACCTGAGCCTTAGTTTGGCAACAAAACGTAATTTATCAGCTGTTTCCGCTGCTTAGGCACCTGAGCCTTAGTTTGGCAACAAAACGTAATTTATCAGCTGTTTCCGCTGCTTAGGCACCTGAGCCTTAGTTTGGCAACAAAACGTAATTTATCAGCTGTTTCCGCTGCTTAGGCACCTGAGCCTTAGTTTGGCAACAAAACGTAATTTATCAGCTGTTTCCGCTGCTTAGGCACCTGAGCCTTAGTTTGGCAACAAAACGTAATTTATCAGCTGTTTCCGCTGCTTAGGCACCTGAGCCTTAGTTTGGCAACAAAACAACAACTGATAAACAGTTCATTTACGCCAGCCCTGTGCTACCAGTACCAAACATGACCTCTGTCAATGGCGCGTGTTTGAGGAAGGTCATCAGTGTTTCCAGGGATGACAGAATGCGGAACGACGACATTCCAACTATGGTCGGCACTACGTCTTGTGTCGAATACATTTCCAGGCAGAAAATAAGTTGGTTTGGTCATCTCATGAGATGGTTAAGTTATCAACTTCCACTGACGGCTTATAACGCTGGTAGATCTGGCTACAGAGCAAGGGGGCCGCGAGACAGATGGATAGATGACATTATAGTGATTGTGCAGAGACATTGACAGACGCAACACACCTGACGCAGGACAGACTACTTAATCTCCCCACGCCCCTTAATGGCACAATTAGAAATAAAACCAATAAACTAACTGACCGCAAGATATTACGTTGCTTACTCTGTAGTACAACGTGAAAGTGGCGTTAACTGGAAGGTTGCAGTAGCTTTTTTCACAGTCCCCGATTATAATGGTGGAATATTGTTCTCCGTGTGCCTCTGCAATGCTTGACTTCCTCAGCGTGTCGTTCACTACTACGGGGATCACGTCGATGTCGATCACTTACCTCGTTAGCCTAGGCTGCTAAGTCGCGATGGGGGACTCGGCCTGTACGTTTTTTCTAACCCGACGTTAGTTTTTCTACTCAGATGTTACGTAAATACTGTATACATATTGCCAACACAGAGTTGATACGCGCAGTGTACACTTTCAGTAATTCGTGCCTCACATAGTTAAATTAAGTTACACGTGTATAAATGATGTGTTATATAGAAGTTAACTATGTCTTAAGTAGTATCATCATCAGGAGCCCTGCCGCTTGACGTTGACGATCATAGACTTCAATCCACTTCCTTCACGTGTGTCGTTCACCAACTCTGTCTTTGTCGCCCGTGCCATTCTCTCAGGCTGTCCAACATCTTCTCTTTCTCTGTCTTCCTCTGTCTCTCTATCTTGTTATCTTTCCTTTTGTCCCAACGTCCTCCAAGTCTCTTCTAATAACATGTCCGAAAAAGGATGACTACCTCGTTGTGATTCTTGCAATAAGTTGTCTTCGTGTTTGTGCCCCACCAAGTCCTGTATCATAAGTCTTCCTAGTAGTCCATGAGATCCGCAGCTTTCTTCTGTAAAAGCATTTCTCTGTTGCTTCAAAAGATCTATGCGCTTGCTTGTTGATTGTCTATAATTCACTGCCGTGTGGCAGTACTGGTTCCACGCAGCACCCAAGTACTATCTTTCTCAGTTCCAGCGATAAGATTTTGTTGCACAATATTCCTTACATTGTGTTAAGTTTAGGTATGGGATTTGAGCGTGCCTTTCCTCTTTCTTCTTCGACGTTGTGACATGGTGTAGTTTACAGCGAAGCTGCGTTATGTGCGCCTTCACATCCTGTTTAAATTGTCATTTGTTATACTGGGTGTACCGTACCTAATAAAAGTGGACCGGGGTCCTCCAGGCAGTTGTGCTATGCTAGGCTTCCTCTGCGTGTCGTTCACTACTACAGGGGTCACGTCGATCCCTCACCTCGTTAGCCAGACTGCCATGAAAACATCCTGCCTCCAGGGAGAGCTACTAGGAAGCGGAGGTGTGGGTCTTGATCAGTATGTTAAGCCTAACCAGTTGATAGTCTCCCTCACCAAAGGGGGAACGGTTAAATCAAGTTAAATAAAAGCTTGCAAATGTCATAACAAAAATGTTTTATAACTTCGCCCTTAGGCAAACTGTAAAAGGAAAAAGGACGAACGTATTAAAATAAAAAACATGAGATGAGATAAATGTATGAGATATTTGGCAAGACGAGCTACTAATACGAAAGTCACATACCTACCCCAACTTGTCAAAGTCATGAAACAGTTTAGCTCCAATGTTCCGGGACTCCTCACACAGCAAAGATCAGTTCCTGACAATAAAGCAAACGGGGGCCAACAAAAAGGATGCCTATTAGCCACAAACGATCCCCAACGTTAGCCAATCGCTAATTTTTTCGATCCACAATGCATTTGTCCAAATGCCAGGCATCGATTCGGCAATGTTAAAAAAGCATTGCAAGCTGTAATCGATTATGCCCACTCGCGGAATACAGATACTCGGTACTGATACCTTATTGAGCCCATACAATGTAGTTGTAGTGATCTTTGCTCAGGTTGAGTAATATCGTCTTAAATGAGTATCGTCTCTGGTATTCCGATTACATATAGATAAGGCCGCAATTTATTCAGTAGTCTGGCTAGTTGAGACATAACGATGGTGGAAATGGACTTGGCGGAAGTGAGAGTGACAGCCACACCCGGCTTGTGTGGCATATCTTTTAACCTTTCTGGACAAGAAAAAGACATTGCCGCCATGTTTTTACGTTCATAAACGATTATAAACGGTTGACTTGATAACAGATGGGGTAGCCAAACATGTATATAGACAGACTGGTTGACAGGTAGACAGACTGGCTGACAGGCAGACAGACAGGCAGACAGACAAGGCAGTTATCCATGTGTGTATAAGAACATTAATATGTATGGTCAAATACCGCGATAAAACGAAAACAAATAACTTACGACAAACGTGATTTTCATCAGTAACAACGAACAACAATATGTGAGATAGCGAATCAAAGAGGAAGGGTTGTTGTTGTTGTTGTTGGCGAATGCCCACAATAAGTAGGACGGGTTGCAGTAGCTTTCCTAAAATTTGTGACAGTTCCCGCTGGAGCATTGATTTTAGGACAGGGGAGATTGGGATGGCGACTCTGGGAACAAAGGTTCCCGTAATGTGTGCAAGGTCAAGCACCGTCTCGACGCTAGATCTACAAAGAAAACGAGGGTTGTATGTGGAACAAGGGGGGTGGGGTGTTCGAAGCTGAGGTGGGGGTTCGTAGTTGACCACTCTGGCGTTCCGAATTAGCGTAGTGGGGGATGGGGACATCCAGATGCCCCCACAGCCGGCTACGACATTTAGAGTGACAGGGATTCGGGAGATAATCATCCAATAACTACTTGTTGGAGTAATTTGAAATTAGAGTGATGGCTAAGTCAGACAACCAACAGTAGACCATTGGACAGCTATAATGTTGCTTGAAACTATAAAATACTCGGCAAAGATGAACTCAGACTGGCTAGGAGAGAGACTGACTAGCAGACAGACTGGATGGGAGAGGGAGAGTGAGTTTGCATGGTGACTGAACCAGCATACGCCTCTGGTTTTGGCTAGTCGTTTAATGGGTGTGTTTGTTGGAGTTAATAGGTGAAGTGGTCTAAGTATTTGTAAATGCACAGATCGCCTGATGGTAAATAATTTGATTTTTTTTAGTGAATGTACAGATCGCATAAGGACAAGATCTGAATGTGTAGTATATGCAAGACACTTTGGAAACGATGTGTGATCTAATTATATATGTATGCACAGATCGACTGAGTATGTGACCATAAGTGTCCATAATTACATTTGAATGCACCGATGGTCTGAGCACACTTGAACCGATTGAATGTGAATGTGTGTGAATGCACAGAACAACTGGGTACGTAATCCGATCGTGAGTACAAGTTGGTGATTGTATGTTGGGTGTGCAGATAAGGGAGAGCAATCTGGATTATGTAGTTTGGAGGAATTATCAAAAGCTAGTGCTTAAAACCTCTGATGTAGTTCCATATATTAATATATATATATATATATATATATATATATATATATATATATATATATATATATATATATATATATATATATAATGATTATTTAGTTTAGATGTATTTTGTTCTTTATGTTAATAAATTATGTTATGTGTTATGACCGGATAGCGTTTCTGCGTTTTCCTGTATGAAATCGTGTCGTAGTGTGGCTACATGCTGTAGCACTTCAGTTAACTAACTACTCAGCTAAACGCCTTACGCTGCAATACATCCCTAGCGTGCTGATGAAGATGGACCGGGGTCCTCCAGGCGGTTGTGCTATGCTTGGATATATTTGCCTGTCGCTCACTACTACGGCTATCACGTCGATCCTGTTAGCTAGGCTGCAATGAAAATAACCCATTTCCATGAAGGGCTACAAGGAAGCTAACATAAGGGTCTTGTCCAGTACGTTTTGCCTGACCAGACATTAGTCATTCCTCTCATACAGCAGGAGTAGAATACATAATATAAATATATTTATCCATAAATGTGTAAAACAAAGAGTACTTAGCTCGATAGCCAATGAAGTGTCTTCCTTCCTCTAAGAAGCATTAGTTTAAATATTTCGTTTTTGTTTGTTGTCCCAGATGAAGTCCTTTTAGTAGTAACGTAGGTTTTGTGTTTTCATTTTAACGCGATTTGTTACTGCCTATGTATGGTGTGTGTGTGTGTGTGTGTGTGTGCGCGCGTGTGCGTGTGCGTCGTGTGCGTGTGCGTGTGCGAGTGCGTGTGTGTGTGTGTGTGTGTGTGTGTGTGTGTGTGTTTTATAGGTAGGACAGACTCGATAATTCAGTATGACAGATTTTCTGAAGGAGAACATTAACAACTTCTGCATTGCAGACAGGCTAAGGGCAGTCAAATAGTAGAGAAGATGTTCTAAAGAAATTTATCGAGAAAACTGATGCACTCTGCCCGCCGGCGCAGAACAGTGCATCAGGAGCTGTCTCATTTATAACGTCTGAGACATAACGTTGTTAGATGTCTCATTACGATTGGGTAATACTTTGTGGAAAAGCTGTTTTCGATTGTCTAGCTGTTAGATGTAAACCTTTATGGGCTAAAACGTTTTCGTTTACTACTTTAGCTTACGTACTGCGGAAGTGCAGTGATTAGTGCACTGGCTTCATAGCTGAACGATCGCGGTTCGGCCCCCAGTTGGTGCGGGATTTTGTTCCGATTGCAAGCCGGCTTCTGTGGTCGACCCAGCTTCAGAAATTGGAAACCAGGGATATCTGGGAAGTAAAGACGGCCGGCGTGATGCTACCCACATCGCCCCCTATATGCCCTGGGTCACCAAATAATATGGATCTAACACCATATTTCACATTCTGCGTTAAACGGTATCTTCATTTTTGTACTTTTAGATCCACAACTGTATTTTTCAATCTGAATTTTTCAATTTTCGTTTAGCCCTAACCAACGCTCCGCATTGTGCGTTCACGTCGAAGTCAACAATGTTGTAGGTCACTGTGACCTCTACTATGCTCGCCTAGCCGACAATATCAATATAATTTCTTTTGCACACAGCTCGTTTTCATTGACAGTTCATGCAGAAAACCCTGTCCTGGCTTCCTCCTTAGTGAGCTTACCCAAGAGGCAGTCAGCTTACAAGTAAACAAATGATAACGGAGACAGTGAGTTGAGCAGTAAACCGGACAAAAGCAGAAAAACTAACAACCCTGCTCAAGCCTGGCCAAGTGATTAGGAAAGACATGGCCAATGCCAACCCCAGAACCTACAGCTAGACCTCCACAGCGCCAGCTTAACCGCTTGGAGGCGACATAAGGAGGCATGAAGAGTCCAATCGTCTACTGGTCACTCTGTAAGAAAACTAGACGACTTGAGACAGGTTTGGATACCGCACAGGGTTAGTTACTTTGTCGATAAATGGGTCGCTTTTGACTTATGACTTTTAATCTTCGTGGGTATTCAATTTTGCTGAGTGCTCACAATATTTTATAACGCCCTTCATGAATACTTATCAATTAGTTGTCTTTTCAGTTGATTTATGATGTTCAGCGCCGGTGGGATCTTAATTTGAATCTCCTGGGTCTAGAGTGAAGTGTTTGCCATCGTAAATCGTGCCGTTCTAAGAATCATCCCGGTGTGATTCAACCATTAATATTTATAATAAAATTTACAAGAGATAAATATTTAATACGATTAAAATAGAACACGGTGAATGAACACGAAGCTTAAACTGAGTGAGGTTAAAACAAGAACTGCACAAGGGGATCGTCATAAGTCTTTACTCTATGAAGGAGTAGGAGGAGAAAGTTGTAATTTGGAACATATGTAGCTCATTCAATTTGTACTCGACTTGAGAAGTATGAATTTCCTTCTTCGACGGGTTTACCCGGTATTGTGCATGGCGCAACACACCTTATTGACCGGATCTGTTATTCTAACGGTTTGTCAGAACAATGGATAAATCAGACGCCAGAACTGTGATGAAATTGTTGAAGTTGCAGGGAAAAACACCTACAGAACTACGAAGGGAGATGAAACCAGTGTTTGAGGAATTGTGTCCTTCACATGCTTCGGTACAAAAACTGGTGTAGGCAGTTTAAGTGTGGCCGTTCCCATGTTGCTGATCTTCCAAGATTAGGAAGTCCACACAGTGCAGTGATGAAAATTCTGCAATAGTGAAGAAAATCATTGACCAGGAAAGTAAAATGACAATTGCAGAAATATGTAGGTCAGCAAAACGGAATGAAAGTACAGTTTTATGAATTTTACACAACAGACTGAACATGAGAAAAGTGTGTGCCGGCTGGGTCCCACGTCTGCTGAGATGGGAACAAAAACAAACGAGGGTTGATTGCTGTGGCCAGTTGCTCAAAATGTGTCGGTCGAAAAACATGTTGTCGACCATTGTGAAAGTTGATCAGACTTGAGCTCACCATTATGACCCAGATTTTTTCCTTTTCAAAAACTTAAAAAACAGCCTAAAGGAAATCATTTTGACAGTGACGAAGATGTCACACTGGCTTGTGATAACTGGTTTAGTTAAAAATATAGGTTACTTTATTCTGAAGATCTTTTAAAGGTCACGCAGAGATGGCAGAAATGTATAAATTCGGCTGGTGGCTAGATTGAGAAGGAATAAGCACTGTGCAAAATTTTAACTTTTTCCCCCTACTCCTACATGGTCAGGGTAAAGACTTATGACAAGCCCCTTGTATATGAAGGAACGCTGCCCCATGTATACACTGAAGCGGATGGGTGGCGTGGGGAGATGCATTGTTCTTTAATGGTCCTCTTCTTGTGTGGCCTAGTCGATAATTAGCTGCCTTGCTAAGACTGGGATTATAGGGTGCCAGGGTTTGAAATCACGGACAGACAGAAACAAATCTCAGCGTGGTTCGTTCCTGATACGATTGTTCCTCCAGTCAACTCAGCTGTAAATGGGTACCTGACGTATGAGTTTGGCAAGACTATAAACAGCAAGTAAGATAACTGACCACTGCACCTCACATATGCTGCGGTTTTGTACATGAGTTTTCTTCATCCCCTACGGCGATCTTTGCCATGGGACTAACCTTTACCTTGACCTTCTTAACCGCTGTAATTTTATATTCTTTCTTCTATCAACATCATCATCAACGTCCGTTGCTATTTTGGGGCATATACCATTAACAACCCTCCTCCAGCAAGTTTGGCTGTTAGCTGCCTTTTCTGTTTTTCTCAGGTTCATGGAACGAACTTCAATTTCCCAGTCTGGTATCCATTTGTTTCTTGGTCTACCTCTCATCCTCTTACCTTGTTGATTCCACATTAGGACATGTCTGGGAACGTTTGATAGTATTTCTACAGTATGTGTCCTTTCTAACTTCATGAGGGACCGGCGTGGGCTAGGGGTTCAGCGACAGGGCTCACAAACTAAAGGTACTGAGTTTGATCCCCATCAATGCACCCACCTTACCTCGGGGAAGCAAACCCTTAGAAAATGCAGGAAAAAGCAGACAATTACATAAAATGCATGCAGAAGTCGGATGCACCGGGTCGACAGGCGCAAAATAAAAACCGCAGTGCAACGCACACCACCTCAGGGAATAGAGAGATAAGGTGAACACAAACAAAAATAAAGTCTAACTTCATTTCCTACGTTTTGTCTGTAGCTTGACTTCGCTCCTCGGCATATTTGGCTTTCCTTTACCCGTTATCATCCGTAGATAAACGACTGAGGTTTCATCTGGATTGCCGTTGTCGTTAACCGTGTTTCTGCTCCGTACTTGACATTAGATCTACAGTGATTCTCTAACATTATCTATCCATCGTGTTGCTGGTCTTCTTCTTGCTCTGAGGTCCTGTCATCTCGCGTTAAAGGTTAGGTTTAAGAGATGGGCGATTTTTTTGTTTTTTTTGCGTTCGCCTTATTTTCTCTAATCTTCAAGGCGGTGTGCGTTGCACTGTGGTTTTTATTTTGCGTCTGTCGGCCCAGTGCATCCGACTTCTGCATGCATTTTATGTAAGGGTCTGCTTCCTTCTGCATTTTTTTATGGGTTTGCTTCCCCGAGGTAACGTGGGGGCTGTGATGGGGATCAAACTCAGTACCTTCAGTTTGTGAGCCATGTCGCTTAACCCCTAGCCCACGCCGGTCCATTCATGAAGTTAGATAGGACACATGCTGTAGAAATACGGTAGGTGCTGTGGTGGGGATCTAACCCAGCACATTCTGGTTGTGAGCCGTGCCACTTAACCACTAGGCCACGCCGTCCCCGGATGGGTTATTTGAAGGGATTGTTTTGTCCGAGGTCTAAACCTTTGAACTGTCTCTCTAGCAGGAGGATGATGATTGATTATTCGCCTGAGCGATCCATCTGAAGCATAGGGTCATCACAACAGCTGACCCCGTTATACGAAAACGGTATCCATATTTTTTGGAGTGGTGCAATGCTTATTACGGGAATTCCGTGGCGAAGGTGCTAAGCCGTCGGCCTTGTGATCAGGTGGTGTGGGTTCGACTACAAACTCCGTCGTCTTTTGCACGGGTGCTTGATGCGGAGACCTTTGTAACTTGTAGTTGCCCCCTAGTCGTCTTGTCCTTGACTTGCCACTCGGGACAGGCGGCACGAGACGAGAGAGTGAGGATAAAAAGTAGCGCAGTTAATCCTTACTAAAAATAGCGCTGGCAAAATTAATTATGCCATCATCGTCTACAATGGACGGCGGCCTTTGCCTTTTTTTTATTACAGGATTGCTAGTCTCATTCATAACTTTCTTTAGTCGTTTATTGCGACATTGACGCCAATAATCTGGTAAGGGAGAGGAGGTCTTGGTCAGCGTGGTTCGTCTGGCACTGACAAAGCGTGAAATATCACCTACCTTTATCAATACCTTATTCGATATTATGAAAGAGATTACACACCTGTAGGTGTGGTCCAAGTGCAGTGATATCGGATCTGTTAAACACGTGTATCTTTCCATAACGACTTTCCCTATTCTTCTCCTTGTCTTCTAGCGATATTGAGTGGTATAGCGACAAGCAGTAGCCATCGTCTCTTTCATCAAGCCTTCAAAAAAACCAGATACAATTTTCTTGCTCGTTGCTATTCAGCAAGAGAAAAATGTTTTGCTGCGATGCGTTGTAGTTTACAGTGTGGCTGCAATATCTGCATACTTCGACTCGACACATCCGGTTTCAACACGTCGCATTTTAGGAACAGTGTTTGTTTTCCCATATCCCTCTCTGCTCTGACAGCCAGGCTGGGAGACTGCCTGCATGTAGCCTTTCTCCAGGGCCGACACGTTGATGCGAAACAGGGTGTTGGGTAGTTCTAGTTAGCTGACCCTGACGCATGAAGGCAGTTCATTGATAACCATTACGTTGTTCACGACATCTTCAGAGACACTTATAGATTTTACTTCTTATCAGCAGATCACCATAGAAGAGTCGTTTCTACTTCTTCTTCTTGTTCCCTCTCCTGTTCTTCTTCTTCTTTGTACGCTGGCAGACATTGGCATGAAATTATTCAAAGAAAGCAGCGGTTATCTTGAGGCTGTCGATACTGCCATAGAGCCTGTCTAGTGTAGGCACTGGTGTTGGCAAGATATGCTTTCTGTGGTCTTCATATGTTGGGCAATTTTGCAGCAGATGTTCAAGGGTCATTTTCTCGGCTCCACGTGTGCATACCTTAGTAGCATCTATCTTCAGTTTATTGAATAGGTGGTACATAGATTTGTTGTGGCCTGTGCGGAGTCTGAAGACCACAACCTGCTTTCTTCTGTTCAAATAGTAATAAACAACATTTTTTGTATAGCCATTAAGCTCTGTTTCCCATTTGTCCGTTTATCAGGCATTAATGTGGGACGGTGAGGCTAACGTCTGGTCGGGGAAATAACACTGATCAGACAATGTTAGCCAGTGTCAGGAGAAATATACTGGCCAAGACCCTCACCTGACCTTCTTGTTGGTTGTCCTGGAAACGGGCTGTTGTCAAAGACAATAATCTGGCTAACAAGGTGAGGTTTGACGTGATCCCCGTAGTAGTGACTGACACGAAGATGAAGCCAAGCATTGTACAAGTGCCTGGAGGACCTCCGTCTACTTCCTTAGCACGCTCGGGATGTCAGGAAGCTACTGCAATCTGCCACAAGTTCCGTCCTTGTCAGGGCGCACAAAAAGAGTTACCAATCCATTGTTGGCATTTGCAACCATCCAACCAACCAACCATCCATCCAACCAACCAACCAACTATCCAACCAACCAACCATCCAACCAACCAACCATCCATCCAACCAACCAACCAACCATCCAACCAACCAACCATCCAACCAACTGTAACAGTTCCCGCCGGAGCAAGGGAAGTTTAGGATGCATGAACATGTTAAAGCCTAAAGCTACCTGAATGCATGTCAAGGTCACTCACCGTCTCAGCAAAGGAGAACAGAGTTGGGTTAAGGAATGTGGACAAGTAGAAACTGACCACTGGCCTTCCGATTTTGGTAGGGGGAGATTGATTGACAGACGAAATTGGCAGCGGGGCTTGCTGCGAGAGAATGAATGACAGGTGGGCAAAGTGTTTCGGTCCAATTGGGATTGAAGATGACCATACCTGAGATCGATTGGTCAAGCTCTGGCCTTGCTTGAGGATACATAACTCGAGACAAAGTTTAGCTGGAGAGGCTGGAGGAGAGATGGAGAGTGAGGGAGAGAGAGAGGCTGTATGGAGAGTGAGAGAGAGAGAGAGACTGAATGTGGATAGTATATTTAACTCACCGACTTAGATAGAGGAGCGATTGATAGACTGTTGGACGAATGTTTAGTGATAGAACAGGATCGCTCAAATAGGTGTGTGAGTTTTGCATTAATAGATAATCTGAAAGTGTGTTTGTAAGCAAGGACACATTGTGAACGAGTTATGTCGAGATCGCCCGCCTGAGGGGATTTCAGTAAGGAAGAGTATTTGATAAGGTGTGTTGAAGACGCAGTTAAGGCGATGTGTGTGTGATGTAATTGCAAGGCAATAGAACTGGGTTTTTAGTTAGTTGGGAATCCCATCAATAGCTAATGCTTACATTTCCCGTTTTAGTAGAATGTTTAGTTAAGATATGTATTATATTGTGTTTGTAATTTCTCTACTCATTGTATGATATGAGTATGATTTAATAAATATGCCACCTGATGTGTGATATGTCATTTACTGAGTATGGTCATGATGATGTGGATGAGTGTGAGAATGTTCTAAGTTCGATCACGGCCAGGGCAAAGAAATAGAGGATCTGCTACACAACCAACCATCCACCCAACCAACCAACTAACCATCTGGCACTAATAAACCTTTAGGACCCTTTGTAGGTCACACTTGAGTCTGGCTGGGGTAACCTGCCGCCTTCTATCGCCAGTCTGTGTTTTCCTCGTTCTCTTGGATGTTACAATGGGGCAGGAAGAATCATTTAATGAAATATTGATTGTATTCATCGTTGAATCAATGCAATAACAAAAATGTGATAGAAAGTAATCAAATCGAGATAATTCTACAATACTTTATTAGAAGCTACAAACATACAAATCTGGACAATAACAATAACTTGAATTTTGGATGGCGGACAGACATATCAATGCAGATAATAATGTGAAAGGAAATTAATCAATAATGGCTTATAATCTATTTCTGAATTTTTTATTTTTGTTTTGTGTTCGTTCTTTTTCATAAGGTGATGTGTATGTGTTTTCAGTTAATTTTGGTTAATTTTGAATATTTTTATTCGTCTACTTTAATTAAGAGCAAGGCATTGTTGCTTCGAAATTCCAAACTTGACATGTTTCAGATCATGAACATCCCCAGTTGGGACTGAACACTTCTCCGCCATCCCCAGTTCAGTTGGGTCTGATCACTTCGCCGCCATCCCCAGTTGGGTCTGATCACTTCGCTGCCATCCCCAGTTGCAACTGATCACTTCGCCGCCATCCCCAGTTGGGTCTGATCACTTCGCTGCCATCCCCAGTTGCAACTGATCACTTCGCCGCCATCCCCAGTTGGGTCTGATCACTTCGCCGCCATCCCCAGTTGGGACTGATCACTTCCCCGCCATCCCCAGCCCCCCCCCTCGTCTCCCAATCCCCAGCACAGCATGTGCAATAGAACACTCGCATGTTCCTCGGGGGTCACGTGCTGGAAAACACTCGCATGTTCCTCGGGGGTCACGTGCAATAGAACACTCGCATATTCCTCGTGGTTCACGTGCTGTAGAACACTCGCATGTTCCCCGGGGGTCACGTGCTGTAGAACACTCGCATGTTCCTCGGGGGTCACGTGCTGTAGAACACTCGCATGTTCCTCGGGGATCACGTGCTGTAGAACACTCGCATGTTCCTCGGGGGTCACGTGCAATAGAACACTCCCATGTTCCTCGTGGATCACGTGCTGTCAATCATTTATCTTATAGTTGGAAAACGTTGAGACGATTTATTCAAGTGAAAATCAAAACCGCTTTCCCAGCAATCGCCGCGCAGTGGGCAGCCTAAGTTTTTATTGCATCCCTGACCACAATTTAAAGCTTAGCCAGCAAACTTTTCTGTGACTAAAGGGGCAAACGGCCTATATTTCTCAGTTCTATCAATCTTCCCTTCTTCACGATGGACGACTTCAAAGGAAGACAACTCTGTAACGATGGTCGTTATATCTGGTCTATGCGCTGACGTCATTTGGGCACATGCTGGGGAAGCCAAACGACAAATCAGATCTTATTTAGCGCACGTATTTAGACCTGGCTTTGGTGCTTAGCACCTAAAAGCAGCGAGGGGGTGAACTAGAGAGCCCAGGTCATGAACAAGTGGAGACTTCCTACTATACAATATTCAATACTTCATCCATGATAGCAGTTTCTGCTAGAGGATTACATTTGCCTAATGTATGTCTACTTCTTCGGCGTACTTCCTGAAAAAGACGTTAGAACGTTGCGTCGTAGTTTACAGCGAGGTCATGATATATGTGCCTTTCGACCTAGCACATCCGATCTCAGCACTGTATTTTTCTTATTCATTCCTTCTCAAACTTCCGATACCAGGACCTGAAAAGGGATTAGCAAGTAGCAGAATGTAGTCCGGAGAATGGAATGCGATGTGTCGTAGTATGCTGCTTGACTGCAATATACGCACCTCTCGGTCCAACACATTCTACTTCAGCAGGCATTTTGGGGTATCGGGTTAGCCTTCCCTCTTCGATCACTTCTCCTTAGCCAGTCTGCCTTGTTGCAGCCTGTTATCCAGGATCACCGCGTGGAGGTGTAGAAGGGCCTTGGCAGCACTGACTCGCAGATCCTGACGTTAGCAGTCAGCTATGGGTCGCTAACCGCTGCAGCTCATGGGCTGCTCGGCATCTTTCTCCCCAGTACGGTATATTTTTGACCGAGTTTGCCTCCCCTCCGCGATTTATATTCTCTTGGCCAGCCTGCGCAAGTGCAGCAGATGCAGATATATATATATATATATACACACACACAACCAGACATACTTCTTCTTCTTCTGCGTACGCAGTCAGACAGTAACCATTATTTTTTCGAAAAAAGCGGCGGTTATCCTGAGGCTCTCGCCACTGCCATAGAGCTTGTCTTGCAGTTCCACTGGTAATGGCCACATCTGCTCTCTCTGATCCTCGTATGTCGGGCAGTTCTGCAGCAGATGTTCAGCCGTCATTTTACCAGTACCGCACGGGCATTCGTCGGTACACCCTATCTTCAATTTGTTGAATAGGTGGTACCTCAGTCTATTGTGGCCAGTGCGAAGTCTGAAGACAACGACCTGCTCTCTTCCGTTCAACTGGTAATAGGCATCGTTTTTCGTGTAACCAGTATGTTCAGTTTCCCATTTGGTCATGTATCTGGCTTTGATAAGCCGTTTTGACTCTTCGTACGTTATACTGGTATCTGTTTGTGGTAGTCTTGCACCTTCTTTTGCCAGTCTGTCTGCCTCCTCGTTGCCTTGGATGTTGCAGTGTGACGGAACCCACTGTACCACTACCCTTTTTGGTGCGGACTGCTGGCACAGTTTGCAGAGTGCTGCTCTTAAGTCATCAAGCTCAGTGTTTTTCTGGCTTTTTAGCGCTGTGACTACGGCGAGAGCATCTGTCAGCAGGACTATATGGCTCTCATTTTCACTGTGTGTCACCATTTCTTCCACTGCCGCCCTCAGTGCCTCTACCTCCGCTCTGAAATTGCTTGTGTACTTACCAGTAGCGAATGACAGTTTTATTTTTCTGCCATTTGGTAGGTTCAGGAGTGCTCCAGCCCCTCCGTTCTGTGTAGTGTTTGTTACAGAACCGTCGGTGTATGCATGGGTCCAGTCCATGCTTGGGTAGCTTTTCGTTATGAAGCTTAGGGTAGTATCTCTCCTTTCTTTTTCAGTCTGGCAGTTTTTGTTTGCAATACCTCAACCAGACATACATACATATATAGATACATACACAAGCACAAATATGTATACTATCTATGTATGTACTCGTGTATCGACACCGAAATTAGTTTCTAAACATAGTAGGAAAGATCTATTTTAAATTAATGTAGACTGATATCACGTCTGTTTCTCTAAATAATTTAATATCAAGTATTGATGGTCTGAACATCTTGCTAATATTTAATGTCAACATTGTCTGGCGTTTTCTAATGTCCTTTAGAATCAAATGATAAGTTCCCTGAGATGGTGGAAACCTTAAAGGAAATTTATCACAAGAATATCTTAGGAGAGTATACCCACCAGAAACATGGACACACGTATATACAGATGGCTCATCTAATAAAGCCACATCCAATGGAGGTGGAGGGGTCTATTACAGACTAAGGAATGGAGAAGAGAAAACTCGAGTATTAACAACGGGAACATATTCCAATAATTTCCGTGCAGAAGCAGAGGCACTGAAGGCCGCAGCTGAGATTGTAACACAAGATAAAGATATTCACTATGAAAACATAGTATTCCTGACTTATCAGTATTAGCAGCGCTAAAACAACACAAAGATGAAGACCTTGAGCAATGTATATTCTCCCTGATACAGCTCTCAGCAAAACACCCAAGGTTGGTCATACAGTGGATTCCATCCCACTGCAATATTGAAGGCAATGAAGCTGCAGACAAACTAGCAAAGTATAGAGAAGCATCCCCACAAACAGACCTGAGTATCACATATAATGGGGTAAAAGACCATAATTAAAGCCAACTTCAGGGGAAATGGGCTGATCAACACACCGACTTCTGATAAGAAGACAGCTACTTTACTTTAATTAGAGAAAAGCAACTGATCATCTTCTGACTGAGAACTGAGCATAACAGACACGAAGGTAATCTTCACAACAAAATGAGGATTGGGACAGACGACAAGTGCCCATCTCGAGAGCATATCATGACCGTGGAACACATCCTGCAAAGCTGCATGCTCACGCAGGAAAAGTGAGAACAATGCTGGCCTCTCTAGACAGATGTGAGACAAAAAGCTGTATGGAGATAAAACAGCCTTACAAACACTTATGTCCTTTGTAAGAGAAACCGAGACCTTGATCTGAGGATAAAAGAAGAAGGAAAAGAAAAAATGATAATGTAAAACTTGAAAAGGTTTTCATCAAAGAACCTTGAATGACTAAAAAAAATGTTGCATTCCAATATTTCCACATCCAACTGAACTATCAAATCACACAAATATGTTTCTGTATTCACGTTTTCCATCATTATCAAGTCATTCAGTCCTAGGACAGGTTTGCTGGCTTAGGATTATGTCCATCCTTCTCTAACTGCCACCTACGGCCGTCTTCAGCCCAGCAGAAGTCTTCACCGCCATGGCGCTGTATGCTTGAATCACAAAGGTATTTCTTAGACTGCCCCTTCCTCTATTTCCCTGTGTTCTGTCGCTCAAGACTTTGTTTAATGGTCCCTGATATTAGTAGCTCATTCCAAGCGATTATGGCGATATCATCAGTAGGTTATGTCTTGATGATGTAGCTTGCCTTGTATTTGGATTATAGTGAGGAAGAAATGCGCTGGTCATCAACCTCACCCTTTCGTCCCGAGCTACATTGGACCAGTAGCAAGACATAAGTCAAGGCGACTGGAGATAAAAAACAGAATTCCGGCACTTTGGTCTCACCTCCCTCGAAGTCAAGGGTCGTTTAAAACTTGCGGGTCCCTCAGACTATTTGCTGTTTTAGTATATTTTGTAGCAACGTTCTTTCCTCTCCCACGTCTGCCAACATTCTTTCGTTTCCTCTCTGTTTATTCTTATTTTATATAACACCACGTCTCACAAGCCTCCTAGTATTTCTCATGTTTGATTACAGTGTAACATTGATCAAAATAAATGTACATGTTTCGCTCCTATGGTGGTGGTGGGGGGGAGAGGGGAGGAGGGGGGACGACATAAGGATGGCTTGCATATCAGGCTAGGTCAGGTCAGGCTAGATCAGGTTAGGTTAGGTCAGGTCAGGTCAGGCTAGATCAGATCAGGTCAGGTCAGGTTAGGTTAGGTCAGGTCCAGCTATGTCAAGGTCAGGTAAGGTCAGGTCAGGTTAGATCAGGCTAGATCATGTCAGACTAGGGCAGGTCAGGTCAGGACTGGGTCAGTCTAGATCAGGTCAGGCTAGGTCAGGTCAGAACAGGTTAGGTCAGGCTTGCTCAGTTCAGATCTGGTCAAGCCAAGCTAGGTCAGGTTAAGTCAGGTCAGGCTAGGTTAGGTCAAATGAGGTCAGGTCAGGCTAAGTCATGTGACGTCAGGTCATCCCGTAACCGGTGATGGCGTTGGGGCACACATGAAGACATCCTCACAACCTACGCTACCTCCATCTGTCAGCGGCCGCTGCCTGGTCGTCCTCAGGTCGAAGATTGGTCCATTTTTTCATGTTGCCCTTCCATCTCCTTTTGGAACGACCTCTTTCTCGCCCGCCTTACACCTTTCCGTGCAAGATCGTATTTGCAAAACCGTTTGATCTCGATAGGTTACCGTATCAAGCGAATTTCCGTCTTTTGACCGTTGCCATGAGGTCTTCCAAAGGCCCTAACGATGTTTCAATTCTCTCTATTTCGTATTTCCTCATTTATAACTCGATCTTTGTTAGTGACATTTAGAAGTCATCTCCAAGGTCCGTACCCTTCACTTATACCAACATTATAAAAATTGTAAGATTAACACTCAATTATTACATTCACATCTCACTCTCACATTGTGTTGCACAATTCACTAACTCAAAAATTGCGAATACAAATTGCTGTGTAAAATATTCAGTGAATAAAAATGCCATTCTGAAATTGAGAAATCAAATTCGTGTCTTCAATAATCGTTATCAAAATATTATTAACACACGGAAAAGGTTTCTATTTAACAACTTCGAAAGGAAAATAATTTGCAGTGAGTCAGATTGCAACAATTAGCGGAGGCAGAGGCACTGAGGGCGGCAGTGGAAGAAATGGTGACACACAGTGAAAATGAAAGCCATATAGTCCTGCTGACAGATGCTCTCGCCGTAGTCACAGCGCTAAAAAGCCAGAAAAACACTGAGCTAAATGACTTAAGAGAAGCACTCTGCAAACTGTGCCAGCAGTCCGCACCAAAAAGGGTAGTGGTACAGTGGGTTCCGTCACACTGCAACATCCAAGGCAACGAGGAGGCAGACAGACTGGCAAAAGAAGGTGCAAGACTACCACAAACAGATACCAGTATGACGTACGAAGAGTCAAAACGGCTTATCAAAGCCAGATACATGGCCAAATGGGAAACCGAACATACTGGTTACACCAAAAACGATGCCTATTACCAGTTGAACCGAAGAGAGCAGATCGTTGTCTTCAGACTTCGGACTGGCCACAACAGAATGAGGTACCACCTATTCAACAAATTGAAGAAAGGGTGTACCGACGAATGCCCGTGCGGTACCGGTAAAATGACCGCTGAACATCTGCTGCAGAACTGCCCGACATACGAGGATCAGAGAGAGCAGATGTGGCCATTACCAG
Organism: Ariolimax columbianus; assembly: GCA_036924085.1. NCBI lineage: Eukaryota > Metazoa > Mollusca > Gastropoda > Stylommatophora > Arionidae > Ariolimax > Ariolimax columbianus. The sequence goes on from JAVGWX010000012.1 coordinate 80,212,774, forward strand.
TGGAACTGCAAGACAAGCTCTATGGCAGTAGCGAGAGCCTCAGGATGACCGCCGCTTTTTTCGAAAAAATAATGGTTACTGTCTGACTGCGTACGAAGAAGAAGAAGAAGAAGAAGAAGAAGAAGAAGAAGAAGATTGCAACAATTGACATATCGACTTCTAAATGTTTTGAGACATCCTTGTTACCAACTGGGCTGTCGCTGATCAAATATTATGCACAACTTTCATGTGAAAGTGCGTGGATCTTTTTTTCAAAAAGATGTTTTATATACATTTTTTTTAAATGCAATACATAACTCTTGTGGTTCATAGATTTTTTGAAGGACACAAAAAAAGCCTCCACAAAAATTGCAAATACCACTATACCCGAGCAGGTAAGGTCAGGTCAGGTCATCCCGTAACCGGTGAGGTCGTTGGGGCACACAGGAAGACATCCTCACAATACCACCACCCCCCCCCCTTCTCAGCGGCCGCTGCCTGTGCCTCTTCTGGTCGGAGATTGGTCCATTCTTTTATGTTGTCCTCCCACCACTTTTTGGGACGGCCTCTTCGTCGTCTGCCTTGCACCTTTCCGTGGAGGATCGTATTTACAAGACCATTTGATTTTGCTATGTGACCGTTCCAAGTGAGTTTCCTTCTTTTGACAGTTGCCATGAGGTCTTCAAAAGGCGATATTGCTGTTGTAATTCTATCTCGTATTTCCTCATTTCTAACTCGATCTTTGTACATGACGTTTAAAAGTCTTCGGAAACATCTCATCTCCAAGGCCTGTATTCTTCGCTGAAGGTCAGATGTAACTGTCCATGTCTCACAAGCATAGAGGAATATTGACAGGACCAGTGTACGCATTAATCTGATTTTCGTGCATAGTGCTAACCGTTTATCTTGCTTTTTATGTCCGAACACCATCTGGAATCGACTTTGTCAGATAATTCTTTCACTACCAAATCATGTTAAATGACCAGATTCTTTAACATGGAAAGTCAAGTATAGATACTGTGACGTCAAGATCCTATAAGGCCATGAAATCCATGAGTTAAAGGTTACATGTTATCTCTGCTAATTTGTTTAAAGGAAAGTGCTTGTTAGAATTCATGCAAATTAATTGTCGCTTAACAGAAAACTAATAATGTTGTAAGTATTTGTTAAGCTAATGTAAAAGTCCAAATTTATTTAATTCTAGATGAGGTTTTAAGTGTTAATGTGACATTATCGTCAGCATATAACATACTTCCATCCTGTTTTGGTACTTACACTGGCGTCTAGTTTCTGTTTTGGCATTTGACCGACAAACAGTGGACAAACAATGGATGGGATCAAGACGCTGAGCAGCGCATGAGCTGCAGTGGTCAGCGACCCATATCTGACTGCTAGCGTCAGGGCCAGCGAACCAGAGATGAGCAGCGCATAAGCTGCAGCGGTCAGCGACCCATATCTGACTGCTAGCGTCAGGGCCAGCGACCCATAGCTGACTGCTAGCGTCAGGACCAGCGAACCAGAGCTGCCAAGACCCTTCTACACCTCCACGCGGTGATTCAGGATAACAGGCTGCAACAGAGCAGACTGGCTAAAGAGAAGTGATCGAAGAGGGAATGCTAACCCGGTACTAAAAAAATGCTTGCTGAAGTCGGATGTGTTAGACCGAAACGTGCAAATAACGCAGTCAAGCTGTAAACTACGACACGACGCATTCCGTTCTGTGGACTACATTCTGTTACTTAAGCCCATGTCAGGGTTTGGTAGCGGGAGATTGAGAACGAACGAAGCCAGCCAAACAAAGGATAATTATTAAATTGCATGACAATCTGGTTTTCTGTCTCTTCATCTGGTGACACCCAAGTCGAATTTGTATTCTCTTAAGTGTAAACATGCTGCAAGCAATCACGAGTCGATTTGAAGCTCAGAAGTCTAAAAGTAGCTCTCCAATTTGATCCCTAGTCCCGATTCCAAGTTTGCCCGGGATTTCTTCAAAAATATTTTTACAATTTCCTACCGTACTGTGAAGGTCTCCCAATACGATCGTACTCGCTTTCTTTTTCCTTTTATCCAAACCTTTTTTCAAAGTGTGGAGTTAACTTTTTTGTCTCTGTGTTTTTGTTGTTACTTGTTGGCAATAATGTTTAGATAATGTTAATCGTAATCTTTTGTTTGGTAGTTTTGAAAGTTACTATTATCATTGTAGTCCCTACTGCCTCATATTCTGCAAGTCCAGTTTGCGTTTCTATTAATAGCAACAGGGTCGCGTCTTCCCCGTGGCGCGCGGCTTCTTCAGTGTGCTCCGAGGACAGCAGCATTTGCAGTAAAGCTTAGTTTTCTTATCTCAACGTCATTCCACCTTGTTTCAGTCAATCCAAGTATACAAGTTGTGTAGTTTCTCACGTCTTCTGTAACAAGTGCAGACTTCCCCTGTTCTTACACTGTATAAACATTTAAGCTTCTTAATCTGGTCGTTGTCCTAGATAAAAACAGGTAAGTGAGTTATACAGCTTTCTTGTTGCTCTCTCTGGATCTCACCATTAGCCCTCTTGGCAAAGGACCTTGTTTTGTCTAGGTTAATTGTAACGGGAGCGTTAAAGTTAGACCAATATTTTTTGGGAAAGGAAAAACAATGTGCAAGTAATCAAAACGCTATTTATGTTTCTGTACAATCTCCTGCAATTTGCATGCACTTATTCCAAAGTGTATGCACTTATCCAAGCGTGTATTCACTTAACCAAGAGTGTATTCACTTATCCAAGCGTTTATTCACTTATCCCAGCGTTTATGCACTTATCCCAACGTTTATTCACTTATCCCAACGTTTATTCACTTATCCCAGCGTTTATTCACTTATCCCAACGTTTATTCACTTATCCCAGCGTTTATTCACTTATCCCAGCGTTTAAGTAATGCTTGGAAGGCTTCAGCGTAGAAAGATTTGTCAGTATGTCTGAACCAATCCAGGACAGTCTGTTTCACGTCGTCCTCAGTGCTGAAATGCTGACCTCCCAGCAATTCTGAAAAATTATGTTAGATGTCCAAACAGGTGAAAATCGTTTGGAGCGAGGTCTGGGCTGTAAGGTAGATGTGGCAATACCACCCAGCCGAGTTGCTGCAGATGACACATATTACGGTGAACCCTATAAGGTCGAGTGTTATCTTGCAGGAGCAGGACGCCCTTTGTCATCAAACTAGGCCGTCTTTTTAGTCAGACGGTTACGCACATCACTCACAATGCTCACTGTTCATAGTGACACCACGGGGTAGAAAATCAACATCCAGGATAAGGCGTTCCGCAGTCTTATATTCACAGTGACTGTGGTGGGTTGAGAGGCACTACGGGCGTGATCATCCCTCATGAATGTACGACCTTCTCTAAAACGTTTACACAATTCAGTTGTCTTATTGCGGCTGAGTGTCTCATCACCGTATTGTGTTGTCTTATTGCGGCTGAGTGTCTCATCACCGTATTGTGTTGTCTTACTGCGGCTGAGTGTCTCATCACCGTATTGTGTTGTCTTACTGCGGCTGAGTGTCTCATCACCGTATTGTGTTATCTTATTGCGGCTGAGTGTCTCATCACCGTATTGTGTTGTCTTATTGCGGCTAAGTGTCTCATCACTGTATTGTGTTGTCTTATTGCGGCTGAGTGTCTCATCACCACATTGTGTTGTCTTACTGTGGCTGAGTGTCTCATCACCGCATTTGTGTTGACTTATTGCGGCTGAGTGTCTTATCACCGTATTGAGTTGTTTTACTGCGGCTGAGTGTCTCATCACCGCATTGTGTTGTCTTATTGCGGCTGAGTGTCTCATCACCGTATTGTGTTGTCTTACTGCGGCTGAGTGTCTCATCACCGTATTGTGTTGTCTTACTGCGGCTGAGTGTCTCATCACCGTATTGTGTTATCTTATTGCGGCTGAGTGTCTCATCACCGTATTGTGTTGTCTTATTGCGGCTAAGTGTCTCATCACTGTATTGTGTTGTCTTATTGCGGCTGAGTGTCTCATCACCGCATTGTGTTGTCTTACTGTGGCTGAGTGTCTCATCGCCGCATTGTGTTGACTTATTGCGGCTGAGTGTCTTATCACCGTATTGAGTTGTTTTACTGCGGCTGGGTGTCTTATCACCGCATTGTGTTTGCAGTCTTCTGTAAATTTCCGCAGGTTCCATGCCTTCTTTCACAAGAAAATTCATCAAACACGCTGTTCCATAGAAGCACTGCCAGTGTTGTTCGCACTTTTTTTTAAATCTGTCACAAAACTGGTCCATGACCTAGCAGTAATAGAACACATGTAATACTGAAGATCCCGTCAAGCCATGCGGCGTCACGCAGGCCGCCTTTACTTCCCATATTTTTCTGGTACCCAATTGGCTGGATCGACCACAGCCACCGGTTTGTGATCAGAATAAAAATCCAGCCCCAACTGAGATCGAATCCTGATTCAGGTAGAACTAGAACAAAAAGTCCCGGTTTGATTTTGAACGTCATTCGCACATTGTTTTCCAGATGACTAGAAAGCGGGTCACTGTGGTCGAGAGGTAACGCACTACCTCTCAAAACGATGAACGGAAACGGGGAGCGATCGAATACTACCAATTTCAAGCGACCGCTTGTCTCACGGGAGGTAAGACCAGAGTGCCTGCATACTGAGTTACTTCTAGTCGTCTTGACATGTCTTGCGATCGGTCAAAGGTAGCTTGGGACCAGAGAGTGAAGTTGACGACCAGCGCATTCACTTACTCACTATAATCCACATACAGCGCACATTACATCATTAAGACAGAACCGTCTGATGTTGTTGCGGTCATACCTCGCGATGGGTAACTAACAAAAACAACATGTGATTAGTCCATATTTGTTGAGGTTTAGGTGGCTTAAAGTGTCTACAGGATGAGATAATCGGCTCCATGCCCAACCTTCCTTAAAACCATCTTGCTTGACAGGTTACGGTGTTGCTTTTCCTTGCTTCCCTTTCAATCACCGGTTAACACTGGAATGCTAACGTTTCAGAATTTTTTTTTAAATATGTCATTTCAAAACAGCGGTTCAGAATCAGTTGTTTCTGAAACGCTCACAAGACCCGTGAAGCCAGTTGATGCTTTTGGATAGTTTTATTTGTTCAAAATGACAGACACAAGCTCTTACACAATTTGAGAATCCTTGATTTAAGAAACTGCAATATCATTGATTGTGTGGCAAGGCCTTTCAGCACTTACACTTTGTCAATAACAAGAATTGTTCCAGACGAAACGAAAGTTTAAATTTTCATTCTCCTCTAAATTAAAAACAAACACAATTCTAAGTATCCTCAAACAATCTCCTGGACCCGTTAGCGATCTCCTTAAACGTCTTGCTAGTGTACTTTTCTATGGTGTCTACAAACAGAGGAAGCTTGTGTAGCTTAGAGAAGTTTTCAGAAGTCTTGCGTAAGGGTTCTGGGCCAAAACGTCCATCCGGGTCAATTTTGGTGACTTCCCGCTTCAATTTCTGTTCTTCTTCCAGAACAAGTGAGATTGAACTCCTGACCTGAGGGGCCCTTGCCAGGATGTTCTTAATAAGATTGTTGGCTTTGTTGTACAGCTCCAGAGTCTCAATAACATCCTCGGCTGGACCATCACACTTTTCGGAGACGTCTCGTTTGTCGTAGGCGATCTGGATGCAGTTTTTGGTCATCGATCCTACAAGTTTGGCTCCATCTGGAAATAAATTTGAGTTTAATGAATTTGTTTTGGCTACTAATTTTTAAACAGAAACAGGGTGGGCCTTAAGTGGAAAGATAGAAAAGAAGAAAATACAGGTTTTTTTTTAATTTTTGTAGTTGTCCATCACAATCGCTGATGGCGACATCATCAGATGTTTTTTCTTCATGATGTAACCTGCGCTGTTTGGATTAGAAAGTTAGAAAGTTATTGCCCATCACAAGCGAAGATGGCCACAGCATCAGACGGTTTTTTCCTAATAATGTGATGTGGGCTGTATTTGGGTTATAGTGAGGAAGAGAATGCGCTGGTCATCAATCTCACTCTTATCTCGAGTTACCTTGGGTCAGTGGCAAGACTATTGGTCGAGATGACTGGAGGTAACTCAGGATGCAGGCACTCTGGTCTTACATCCCGTGAGACCAGGGGTCGCTTGGAACTTGAGGGATTCGATCGTCCACCGTTTCCGTTCCTCCCCGTAAGAAGCGAGTGCCTTAACCTCTTGACTACAGCGACAGTTTGGATTATAGTGAGGAAATCAAGCACATTCTCCCCTCCCGAGCTGCATTGAGTCTGTGGCAGAAGACCAGTAGACTGGGGGTAGCTCAGGATGCAGACCATCGTGCGATCGTACTGATAAAGAAAATCCAGTGGATATGACATGATTAGAACCCACTGTGTTGGGATTGTAAAGCAGAGGTTTTTCTTCCCTAAGCAACTCTTCTTAGAAATTTATTAGCAAAGTAGCAAATAAGACAAAACACAGAAAATGGAGATGATGAAGAACAAAAACAAGTGGCAGTAGTATGTGATTGAAAGTTGTTGAAAGAAGAAAGAAACAGACAACAACAAGAACAACATAGAGACACAGTGTTGTTGTTGTTGTTGTTGTTGTTGTTGTTGTTGTTTCGAATGCCCATAATGAGTAGGTTACTCTTATGTGCGCCCTGAAAAGGTCGTTAAGTGACAGGTTGCAGTAGCTTTCCTCACATCCCGAGCGTGCTGATGAAGGAGGATCATCGTCCTCCATGCGGTTGTGCTATGCTTGGCTTGATCTGCGTGTCACTCACTACTACGGAAATCACGTCGAACCTCACCTTGTTAGCCAGACTGTTGTCCTCGACAAGAGCCCGTTTCTAGGACGACCAACGAGGAGGTCAGATGAGAGTCTTGGCCAGTATATTTCTCCTGACCCTGGCTAACAATCTCTGATCAGTGTGTTTTGCTTGACCAGACGTTAGCCTCATCGTCCCGTCAGGTGAGGGTCTTGGCCAGTATATTTCTCCTGACCCTAGCTAACAATCTCTGATCAGTGTATTTTGCTTGACCAGACGTTAGCCTCATCGTCCCAGAGACACAGTGTCACATCCACACTCCATCCGGATCACAGGGTCGCAACTACAACTGGCCTTTAGAAAGTACGTGCAAAAGTTTGAACACGATTGTGCAGTTGTTGTTCTGAAGCATTATGTTTTACATATTGAGGTTGCAAGCCTCATCCACAAACCTCTTCAGAAGCAATTTTATGACGTGCATGAACAGCCTCTTGTTTCCTCCGGGATCCACCGGCAATCGCCAGCGACTTCAAACATTCTGCTTTGATGAGCCCTCCTAGAGTATAGATAAAGGTAGTCCCATAGAAGGCAATGCTGTCAAGGATGGAGTGTTGCATTGTAATATTCGTCTTTTTTCAGAGGTGATGTGATCAGTTCCCTTCCTCGTCGACTTGCCTTCAATAGTTCTAAGTCAGGTTGCCATTTACGGTTTGGTAGACGAGGTCTAAGGGCTGGAATTGAAGCTGGCACTTTGCTACGACAGCTAGGCGCTCCAATCACTCCGCCTCTCAGATATTCTGTTAGATTCAAGTTGACCTTGAAATCACGCAAACATATCAACAGGTCAAGGGCAGTGCAGCCATCTTGGCATAGAAAGCAGACATAACGGAGACATTAGATAGTATTAGGGCGCGGGGTGACGTGATGGAATCAACATTTACATGAACAAGATAATCACAGAATGTAAAACCAGAAATGGATCATCGGTCAATACACTAACTACATTTTGCCGGCGTTTAAATTCTTATGTATGAAGATGAAGATAGATTTAAAAGTAATGTGGGTACGCTTCACATAAACTGTCAAAAATATAATTTGATATATGCATCAAAGCAAATAGCTACGAAGATCTGCAACACGAGGTTCACTGAGTGTAAACAATATTGCAAGTTGGATTTCGGAATTATACTAATGAGGAAAGACTCAGGAAACCCAGGCCTTCAGTGTCTAGAAAAGAGAAGAATTCGACGTGATTTAACACAAGTTTATAATGTGATCAAGAGAAAGGATAAATTAGATTATAACAAGTTTATAAAAGAACAGCCTGCTACAAAAAACAAGTGGGCATAGCTACAAACTAACTAAAGAAAGGTTCAGATTGGATATTAGGAAATATTTTGTTCGTCAGAGAGTGGTGAATGCTTGGAATGCACTGCCAAAGGCAATAATTGGCGCAGATTCAGTTAATGCTTTAAGAACAGATTGGATTCACTTAGTTATTTTTAATTGTTGTTAGACTTAAAACTAGGGCGATTGTACATCAGGCGAGAGATAGTGCTTGACAGAAATATGGGGAGGCACTGAGTGAGCTATGTTCAACATCTCCCAGAGTTTTACAAAAATGTTTGTGCTCTTAGGTTGAGGGTTGAACAATACAATCTTTACACAGTGGTAAATGACAGAGATGAGCAGCCAGTTTATGAACCTGAAAGGATAAGAGACAGATGGGAGGAGTATTTCACAGACTTACTAATCTCGAGTGTACAAGCAGATGACGGTATAGAATCTGTGTAACAGCATTCAGCGACACAATCCCCGAAATATATTACGCACGACGACAAATTAATACTCGAGAAAGAAGTCAGTTTTCACCAGAGTGTCACAATAAACGTTAGGGTTAATTGTGTTTCCTCGTTAAAAATAATCAATACGCAAGAGCACTATTCTGTTGTCCCATGATCTTTTTGAAAGAATATTGCTTTTTTAAAATTCTTTGCTTTCATGGACCACGTGTGCTGCCATTTCATCGACTGTTGCTTTGTTTCAACCTTTTTGTAGAACATCCAGGCCTCATCTACAATCATCTACAATCATCTACAATCATCTACAAAAAAATGCATCTCTTTCATTGCAATAGCACAGCAAAAATTGCTCTGCAGAAGCCAGGCGTTTCTGGATGTGCTCATCCGTTAACATGTTCAGCACCAATGCGGTGCACAGTTTTATGTAGACAAGGTTTCTTGTCACAATGTCGTAAATCACTGTACGTGAAACTTCAAAAAATTCGACAGATAATGCACAAATTGTGAAATAACGATTTTCTAGAACTGTTGTGCTCTCTTGTTGCATCAAATTGTCTGTTATCCCACTGGGCAGATACGATCTTCATTATGAATATTCTCTAAACATTCGACACCATTTTTAAACATACTATCAAAATGTTACAGAAAGATCCTCAGAATACCATGGACAGAGAAAAAGATAAAAGTAGACATTCGGCAAGAGTTGAGCATAGAGGAGAACTGGTTTATCAATTCTATTTTGGCTAGACAATGCAAATACTTTTGTCACATCAAGAGACACAACGGTCTCGAGAGAACAGTGATGGAAGGTATGGTACCAGGCAAAAGAGGAATGGCTAGACCAAGAAGGCGATGGCACCAAGATATCCAGGAATGCCTGGGCATGACTGTGGCGTAGGCTGGAGTTTTGGCAAGGGAACAAGTTTCAGACAGACAGACTGTGATGGGAGCGACGTTCTATAAAGGACAAGCTACATGATGATGATGACTATCAATTATAACATTTGCTCCATAAACCTCACTGAGTTGTCTGTGAATGTCTGCAGCACCGTTGTCTTCTACTAACAAAAAACGGATCAAGTCACGAGCAGAATTATTTATTTTTTCGACTAATTTGAAATGAGTTACGCGAAGCATGTAACAAGATTCCGACATCAAAGCTTAGCAGACGGCTATCTAATGAACAACATTAAGATACTACAAGTGCATGTTTCCGCCCCACTTCCTTTAACGGTGATATCAAAATGGAACTTGCTTTTAAAGCGCGCCTCAAATGTCTCCAAGCGCAGATAACTACTTGTCTTGTGATCGCTCCCATGAATAAACATTCACTATTTGCTCCTAAATGCCTGTTGCCACTTTTTGCATTAATAGGTCGTTTTCTGTCAAGTTTTTTTCCGCCCTTTTCTGCCCTTTTCACCACATTGTTAGTCTCCCTTTCTATCTCGTTCCCTGATCATTTCAACATACTGTTGGTCAGCTCATTTTACCTACAACAATGACCATGCCATTACATCGAAGGTGTGTTTATAACTGCCAATCTATAGTCTAATCAAAGCGATAATATTATTAGCTCAGATAAGAAAAACAGAACAAATTCGAAATGTAAAAAATATAATGTTATAGTAACAGATGAAGGGGAGCAGCAACAACAAAGGGAAAGAAATCAGATCCAACTAATTATAGACCGGTGAGTTTAACGAGCATAGTCTGTAAATTGTTGAAGTCAATAATCAAAGAAAACATTGTAATGCATTTAGACAAGTTTAATCTAATTAGAAATAGTCAGCATGGGTTTACTAGAGGGAGAGCGTGCTTAACACATCTTTAAGAATTTTAGGAGGAGGCTACTAAAATGATAGCTACAGTGGAGCCATTGGACGTTATTTATCTAGATTTTGCAAAGACCTTTGATAGACTACTTCATCGACGATTAATTAGAGAGTTAAAACCACGTGGAATTAGTGGAGAAGTTGCCAAATGGATTGAAAATTGGTTAAAGGGAAGAGGCAGAGTGGGCATAAATAAGAAGTACTCTGGGAAGAGTGCCACATTACTTGGTTTTGGGGCCAATTTTGTTATTAAATTTAAAAAAAACCTGGACATTGATATGGGATCCATTAAATAAATAAACAACTTGGACATTGATATGGGATCCATTAAATAAATAAATAACTAGGACATTGATATGGGATCCATTAAATAAATAAACAACTTGGACATTGATATGGGATCCATTAAATAAATAAACAACTTGGACATTGATATGGGATCCATTAAATAAACAAACAACTTGGACATTGATATAGGATCCATTAAATAAATAAACTTGGACATTGATATGGGATCCATTAAATAAATAAACAACTTGGACATTGATATTTGGCTCCATTAAATAAATAAATAACTTGGACATTGATATGGGATCCATTAAATAAATAAACAACTTGGACATTGATATGGGATCCATTAAATAAACAAACAACTTGGACATTGATATGGGATCCATTAAATAAATAAATAACTTGGACATTGATATGGGATCCATTAAATAAATAAATAACTTGGACATTGATATGGGATCCATTAAATAAATAAACAACTTGGACATTGATATGGGATCCATTAAATAAACAAACAACTTGGACATTGATATGGGATCCATTAAATAAATAAACTTGGACATTGATATGGGATCCATTAAATAAACAAACAACTTGGACATTGATATGGGATCCATTAAATAAATAAACAACTTGGACATTGATATGGGATCCATTAAATAAATAAACAACTTGGACATTGATATGGGATCCATTAAATAAACAAACAACTTGGATATTGATATGGGATCCATTAAATAAATAAACAACTTGGACATTGATATGGGATCCATTAAATAAATAAACAACTTGGACATTGATATGGGATCCATTAAATAAATAAATAACTTGGACATTGATATGGGATCCATTAAATAAATAAACAACTTGGACATTGATATGGGATCCATTAAATAAATAAACAACTTGGACATTGATATGGGATCCATTAAATAAATAAACTTGGACATTGATATGGGATCCATTAAATAAATAAACAACTTGGACATTGATATGGGATCCATTAAATAAATAAATAACTTGGACATTGATATGGGATCCATTAAATAAATAAACAACTTGGACATTGATATTGGATCCATTAAATAAATAAACAACTTGGACATTGATATGGGATCCATTAAAAAAATAAACTTGGACATTGATATGGGATCCATTAAATGAATAAACAACTTGGACATTGATATGGGATCCATTAAATAAATAAACAACTTGGACATTGATATCGGATCCATTAAATAAACAAACAACTTGGACATTGATATGGGATCCATTAAATAAATAAATAACTTGGACATTGATATGGGATCCATTAAATAAATAAATAACTTGGACATTGATATGGGATCCATTAAATAAATAAACAACTTGGACATTGATATGGGATCCATTAAATAAATAAACTTGGACATTGATATGGGATCCATTAAATAAATAAACTTGGACATTGATATGGGATCCATTAAATAAACAAACAACTTGGACATTGATATGGGATCCATTAAATAAATAAACAACTTGGACATTGATATGGGATCCATTAAATAAATAAACAACTTGGACATTGATATGGGATCTATTAAATAAACAAACAACTTGGATATTGATATGGGATCCATTAAATAAATAAACAACTTGGACATTGATATGGGATCCATTAAATAAATAAACAACTTGGACATTGATATGGGATCCATTAAATAAACAAACAACTTGGACATTGATATGGGATCCATTAAATAAATAAACAACTTGGACATTGATATGGGATCCATTAAATAAATAAACAACTTGGACATTGATATGGGATCCATTAAATAAATAAACTTGGACATTGATATGGGATCCATTAAATAAATAAACAACTTGGACATTGATATGGGATCCATTAAATAAATAAATAACTTGGACATTGATATGGGATCCATTAAATAAATAAACAACTTGGACATTGATATTGGATCCATTAAATAAATAAACAACTTGGACATTGATATGGGATCCATTAAAAAAATAAACTTGGACATTGATATGGGATCCATTAAATGAATAAACAACTTGGACATTGATATGGGATCCATTAAATAAATAAACTTGGACATTGATATGGGATCCATTAAATAAATAAACAACTTGGACATTGATATGGGATCCATTAAATAAATAAACAACTTGGACATTGATATGGGATCCATTAAATAAATAAACAACTTGGACATTGATATTGGATCCATTAAATAAATAAACAACTTGGACGTTGATATGGGATCCATTAAAAAAATAAACTTGGACATTGATATGGGATCCATTAAATGAATAAACAACTTGGACATTGATATGGGATCCATTAAATAAATAAACTTGGACATTGATATGGGATCCATTAAATAAATAAACAACTTGGACATTGATATGGGATCCATTAAATAAATAAACAACTTGGACATTGATATGGGATCCATTAAATAAATAAACAACTTGGACATTGATATGGGATCCATTAAATAAATAAACAACTTGGACATTGATATGGGATCCATGATTGAAACATTCGCGGAAGACTCAAACTATGCAGCAGTGTCTCATCTAAAGCAGAACTGAATATATTGAGGTTAGATTTAGATACAATTTGAGAACTGGCAAATGGAGTTTAAGTAGATAATTGTACAGTCATCCACATGGGTAGATCCTATATGGAACATAATTACATAATGGGCGAGAACAATATAAGAGAGGTAGAAAAGAAAATGGACCTATGGGTTATAATAGATCATACAGGTAAGGTGAGTGAGCAAGTTCAGGTAGCAGTGAAAAGTGCAAAAATACATTTTAAACATAGGAGCAAGGAAGTGATAGTCAAACTGTATAAAGCATGTGTTAGACCTAGATTTTATTACTGTGTACAGGTGTGAGTCCTTATCGTTAAAGAGATATAAACATGCTGTAAAGAATACAAAAAAAGAGCGACAAGGCTGATAGTGGAATTCCAGAGTTACAGTTATGAGGAAAGACTCAGAAAAACCCGCTTAAAGTGTCTAGAAAAGAGAAGAATTCGAGGTGACTTAATACAGGTTTATAAGATCATCAGAGGAACGGATAAATTTGACTATAAAAACTTTTTTTTCTAAAAACAACTACCAACGAGATAAAGAGGGCATAGCTACAAATTAACTAAACAAAGGTCCAGATTAGATATTAGGAAATATGTTTTAAGTCAGAGAGTGGTGAAGGCTTGGAATGCATTGTCCCAGTTGGTAGTGGAGGCAGGGACAATTAATGCATTTAAGAATTGGATGGATGTGCATAGCTTTTAGAGCAGGGACATGTAAATGAAACTGATTGTATACAGACTTTACATAGTCTTCTAAACCAGTATAAAGAAGTTAAGTTAAGTTAAGTTAACCACGATGACACGGTTTCATACCACATCTAACAGCCAGCAGCCTCAGGCATTCTGCTATAACTGGTACCCCAGAAGTATCTCCTTCAAACTTGGCCTTGAAATCGTACAAACATTTGCGCAGGTCAACAAAAATGGAGTACAGGTCATTGTACAGTTTAGCGTGGTCCTGGGAACAATAAATAAAAACCAGGTCAGGCTGTAATATAAGGGTGGGGGGGGGGGGAAGGGGGGAGGAATAGAGCTTAACAAACGTGGACAAATTTGATACAACGTTGGAACAAAAACATGAACGTTACGAACGAAAGGTCTTCATCAGGCACAACGGATGAGATAAGTGAAAACAATTAGTTTTATACCAGTACATGATGATAATGACAATGTTGGTGTTGACAATTCTAGTCACTACAGTGGTGGTTTAGTGAAGTTAATAATCTGCATATTGATGTTGATAGTAGTGGAGATGGTTTATGGGGATGATATTGGTTTCCTGGCGAAAGTCCTGCTCACAAGGACAATGTTCATGTTGATGATTAAGTGGGATAATCTCTTCTTCTTCCTCTTCTTTTGCCGTCTCACTTTATACCGGGTTGTAGCTCAGTGTCTTGGTATGTATTTGTCTGTTGACCTCTCTCCTTGCACGAGTAACACGTTTCCATATGTTATGGCAGGTCTCGTTTACGCTGTCTATCCGCCTTTTCCACAGTCTATCTCTCCTCCTTCTTCCTGACGTTCTCCTTTAGAAGGTTGCATGAACAATATGGTTTGGTTATATTCACAATGAGGCGAAACCAATTCCTTCTATGTTTCTCAATGTACTGTAGGCAGGGAATTGTTCCAACCTTCTCTCGAATACTCATATTGGTGATTATGTCTCTTCTGAAGTGGTTAGTGACCTTTTGTAGGCACATCAGGTGGCAAACTTTCGTTCCTGGACCTTATTCAATGTCCATGTTTGGCACTGGTAGCACAAGATAGGGATGAAGATAATATCTATCATCTGCTTTTTTGCTTGGAGTGATATCTTGAGGTGTTTTATTAGCGGAGACAGATTGTATATGACAGCGTTTGCCATCTGCACTCTCGTCTCTATCTCTCTATCGAGTCTGACATCTTCAGTAGAAACAGTTCCCAAATACCTAAATTCTTGTATCTGCTTTATTTTTGTTTCATTCACATGGATATCAAGTGTGGTTTGTTTTCTACCTATATTCATTGTCTCTGTTTTTAATGTGTTGATATTTAGGTCATACTTTTGACAGTTCAAGTAGAGTGAGTCAATATGGCTTTGTAGGTTTTTCTCATCGGAGTAGATCAAACATTGGTCATCTGCAAAGAGCAATTCGTTGGTACTTCCCTGTTCTGTATTTGCCTCCTGTGTGATTTTATTCATATAAGTGACAAAGAAGAGTTGTGGAAGAACACAACCCTGTCTGACGCCTGATGAAATGGGGAACCACTCCGACATACCTTCTGTCTTTCTAACTGCACTATGGCTGTCCTGATATAGAGCTTTGATCATCGTCATGTAGCCTGTCCTTTGCAGAACGTCGCTCTCACAACAGCCGATCTGTCAGACTCTCGATCTCTGGCCAGAACGTCGCTCTCACAACAGCTGATCTGTCAGACTCTCGATCTCTGGCCAGAACGTCGCTCTCACAACAGCTGATCTGTCAGACTCTCGATCTCTGGCCAGAACGTCGCTCTCACAACAGCTGATCTGTCAGACTCTCGATCTCTGGCCAGAACGTCGCTCTCACAACAGCTGATCTGTCAGACTCTCGATATCTGGCCAGAACGTCGCTCTCACAACAGCTGATCTGTCAGACTCTCGATCTCTGGCCAGAACGTCGCTCTCACAACAGCCGATCTGTAAGACTATCGATCTCTGGCCAGAATGCCAGCCTCCGTCGATGTCCTGTGTCCATCTCGGTTTACCTTCCAGGAACCACACCCTCCGATATTGTTCTCTCTAGGCCATTTTGGCGTTTGATGTAACCACAATATTTCAGTTTTCTGGACAAGATTTTGTTTACCAACAAATGTTCGTAAACAACATCTTGTCCAGAAAACTGAAATATTGTGGTCTTTTAGGCCTTTGATATTACTAAGAAGAAGACCTTGGAGTCCATAATCTATCAGGATCTCAAATAATTTATTTCTGTTTACTCTATCGAACGCCTATTCTTGATCTGTGAATATAAGACTGTTGTTTTCATCGTATTCTGTAACAGACCCTCTGCTGCCGTGATCTAACTTAGAACATTCTCACACTCATCCACATCATCATGACCATACTCAGTAAATGACATATCACACAGCAGGTGGCGTATTTATTAGATCATACTCATATCATAGAATGAGTAGAGAAATTACAAGCATAATATAATACAAATCTTAACTAAACATTCTACTAAAACGGGAATTGTAAGCATTAGCTATTGATGGAATTCCCAACGATCTAAAAAACCCAGTTCTATTGCCTTGCAATTACATCACACACGCATCGCCTTAACTGCGTCTTCAACACACCTTATCAAATACTCTTCCTCACTGAAATCCCCTCAGGCGGGCGATCTCGTATTAACTCGTTCACAATGTGTCCTTGCTTACAAACACATGTTCAGATTATCTATTAATGCAAACTCACACACCTATTTGAGCGATCCTGTTCTATCACTAAACATTCGTCCAACCGTTTATCAATCGCTCCTCTATCTAAATCGGTGAGTTAAACATACTATCTACATTCAGTCTCTCTCTCTCCCATACAGCCTCTCTCAATCTAGCCTCTCTCTCTCCAGCTTCTCGAGCTAAAGTTTGTCTCGAGTTATATATCCTCAAGCAAGGCCAGAGCTTGACCAATCGATCTCAGGTAATGGTCATCTTCAATCCAATTGGATCGAAACACTTTGCACACCTGTCACTCCATTTCTCTCGCAGCAAGCCCCGCTGCCAATTTCGTCTGTCAATCAATCTCCCCCTACCAAAATCGGAAGGCCAGTGGTCAGTTTCTATCTGTCCACATTCCTTAACCCAACTCTGTTCTCCTTTGCTGAGACGGTGAGTGACCTTGACATGCATTCAGGTAGCTTTAAGCTTTAACATGTTCAGGCATCCTAAACTCCCCTTGCTCCGGCGGGAACTGTTACAATTCTATACACCATTCACATGTTTGTCTCAATATAAATATTGCTTTTGAGCACTTCTTTTCTTTCCTGATTATTTCCTAGTTGGGGTTTCCAGTATCGGTCTTGCTTTTCATTCTAGTATCTTTGCATTTATCTTGCCTATGTGGCTTTGAAGCGACATTTCCCTATACGTTTCGCACGCTCGCTTGTCGCTTTCATTTTACCAGATATCAATTTATCGATTTAAAAAAACCTGATCAGAATGTCGAGATCGACGATTGTGGTGACGATATCAATTTCTAGAATGTAGATGAAAGAAGTGATTACAAAGACAATGTTGATAGCGATGATTATCGCGTTGATATCAATTCTTTGATAAAAACTGATGATTAAGGTAATGATACAGATTGTGGTAATGCACATGTTAACCTTAATAGAAGCAGAAAAAACGGCATTGTGACCTCTGACCTGAAATGTCTTGTCTAACGTTGGCACTGTAGTTATTGCAGCCAGGTAGATTGTGCTGAGCGAATCCAATGAGGACGCTGAAATTCACACAAACATACATTAATCATTATGGGATACCCTTATAGTTCACTAACATAAGAGACGTGTTCAAATGAAACCGGACCAAACTACAACAAATGAACATATGCACGATGTACATGATGACGTCACTTCTGATAAAACAGCACATAGCAGCCTTCAAGTTTGCAAAATTTCATTATCCTCTGACTCATAGTTTCCTCAGTAGACTATTGAAAACATGGCGGATGTGATACGGAATCTGTCCAGAGTTGATCAGCGAGTGGTGATTCGGTTTCTAACAGCTGAAGGATGTCGACCAGTTGATATTCATCGCAGAATGCAGGCAGTGTATGGTGACAAAAGTGGTATCGAAGACAACAGTGAAGAACTGGACAACGATGTTTGAAGAATGGGACTCATCGTCGTAGAGACAATGGCAATAGATAGAGGTGACGTTGTGAAGGTAATCAACCACTACCTCTTGGATGAAGATTATGCATCGACGAACCAGCGACACACGTATTTCAAAGTTCTAAAATCAAACTCGGGACCAGCATAAAGGCTCGGTAGAGAGAATGGAGCTGGAGTGTGTTTTAGTCTTAGGTTAAGTCGAAGAATCAACTTCATTGCACACGGTTTAATCCATAAGTGCTCTGTTCTTCTCCATAATTTTGGGGGAATCTCAGGTCAATGGACGGAACTCCGTAGCACCGGCGAGTACCTTGTAATAGATTGGGTAGATTGTTAACATAATTTTGTCTTTTCGATTTCCAACTGCCGAGGGATTTTTTACTTGCGCGACATGGTCGTCCGATCTCTACTACCAAGAGATAGGGGAAAATATCAGAGTGTGTACAATCTGCGGGCTGCGAAATCATAAGTATTTACACTTTTCGCCATTTATCGAAAGATCTGTCCGGATGCAGTGACGTCGATTCTTAACAGAGCCGAAAAGAGAACAGTCTTGCTGAAAACAAAAGTGGCAGGACAAAAGGACAGTGTCTCGAAGAGAGAAGAATTCGTGGTGACTTAATACAGGTTTATGAGATGATCAGAGGAATCGATAAATTAGACTATAACAAGTTTTTTTTAAATACAGCCACCTACAATAACAAGAGGGCATAGATACAAGCTGACTAAAGAGAGGTCCAGGTTAGATATTAGGAAATATTTTTTTAGTCAGAGAGTGGTGTCTGCTTGGAATGCATTGCCAGGGGAGGTAGTGGAAGCAGGGACAGTTAATGCATTTAAGAATAAACTGGATGCGCATAGCTTTTAGAGCAAGGTGATGTAAATGTAACTGGTTGTATACAGACTCTGCAGGGTCTTCTAAACCAGTATAAAGACGTTAAGTTAAGTTAAAAGGCGCAGACTACAGAGCCTAACTGCAAAATGAGACGTTACGTGTTTTACGCTTAACAAATTGAGCAAACGAATAAGAACAAGATGAAGCATTCTGTCATTTCTGCATCTGATTCACACAGGAAGCCTGTGCCAAAAGCAGATGCGTTTTATGCAGACATTTCCCGTTTTGACTTTTGATGTTCGTCGTGAAATGAAATGTAATGTACTGTATGTGACATAGCTGGTATCACTAGCATCAACATGATTACTGATGCAGCCATAGATTCGCCGGAAAGGTCATGCAATATTAGAATCCCCCGCAATCAAAGATGGCGACAACATCAGACTTGTGCTACGAGATGTTTTCATTGACTGTTTTTCTCCTGGAACTTGCGCTTGAATGGATTAAAGTGATACAGGGCTGCACTGCGTCACCCAACTATCTCGTATCCTGGAGGTGGAGGGGATGCAGATTTTTCCTCGTGGTTTTCCCCGGAGGCCTTTACTATAAACAGATGACACACAAGGCAGAAGGTAAGTTCATCTAGTCTGGATGCAAAACCACCGTCTGCCAAAAATACGCTGGTATGGCGAGATGACTACAGTGTCTAGAAAAGTGAAAAGTAGGAGATGATTAAATACAGTTTTATAAGATAACGAAGTCAAAGTATAAATTAGAATATAACAAGTTCTTTTTCTTCAAAATACAGCTGCCTACAAGAAAAAGAACGCACAGTCCCACAATAATTAAAGAAATATCCAGATTAGATAACGGGAAATGTTTTTTTGAGTCAGAGAGTGGGGAATGTTTGGAATGTATTGCAATATGAAGTAGTGGAGAATGGGTCAATTAATGCATTCAAAAATAGAATGGATGTGCATAGGTAATTTTAGATCAAGTGAATGTAAAAGACAACGTTGTATGCATACTCCGTAGAATCTTCTAAAGACGTTAAGTTAAGTTAAGTTAAGTGAAGTGAAGTGAAGTTAAGTGAAGTTAAGTTAAGTTAAGATGAGTTAAGTTAAGTGAAGTTAAGTGAAGTGAAGTGAAGTTAAGTTAAGTTAAGTTAAGTTAAGAATGGTGATGGCTACCATGATGTAAAATAAAGCACTTCGAAGAACATATAAAACCTTCACTAAGCACCTTTGACATAACACCTGTCACATGCGAACCTGCTGTGACAGATCGAACCGCATGGCCTAGTTCTCTCCGTAACTGCGCCACGCCAAGCGAGGCATTCAAAAAACGCAGCAACTGAACAACAGAGACAAGTTAGAAATGCCGGAATAAGAAGCGAATATTTCCTTCCCACAACGTCTCAGATCTTTCCACACTCACATTGAACTCGTCAAGAAGCTTCTTGTAAATAGAAGATTCTACCGATGGAGCTGAGCTGTGCGGTAATAAAACCGGTTGGGGATATCTACTAGAATGAGAGGCAGGGTTGTTGTCGAGCGGAGGATTTAGTACAAGAAAGGGCCCGACAACACAGCTGGGAATGGGCTGACAGCAGTCAGCTGCTCATGGCTGGCTGTTTGCATCAAGGTCAGTGACCGATAACAGATCAAGACCCTCTTTCGTCTCTAAGTGGCGTCCCAGGAAACAGGCTGCAACCCTGCAGCTTGACTCACGAATTAGGGTTCAAAGAGAGAAGACAAACCCAGTTAAAAAAATGTGCTGAAATGCATGGGGATACATGGGGCCAAAAGGTGCATATATCACAGCCTCGCTGTTAACTACGGCGCAACGTCGCAAAACGTCCTTTTCAGGACGAGCGCCGAGGAAGCAGCAGAAGAGATTGAGGTGATCCCCGAAGTAGTGAGTGATACGCAGATGAAGCAAAGCACAACATAACATCACAGAGGACCCCGGCACGCCTGCATCAGCACGCTGGGGATCTGAGTAAAGCTACTGCATCCCGCCACATAACTGCTTTTTAAATGCGCACAAAAACGTTCTCTAACTCATTGTGGGCATTCAACAACTTCTTCTTCCTCGTCTTCTCTCTTAACCTCCCACTACCAAGCCCTGAACGTTCTCAATCTCCCGCTACCAAGCCCTGAACGTTCCCAAACTCCCGCTACCAAGCCCTGAACGTTCTCAAACTCCCGCTACCAAGCACTGAACGTTCTCAACCTCCCGCTACCAAGCCCTGAACGTTCTCAAACTCCCGCTACCAAGCCATGAACGTTCCCTATTTCCCTTACCAAGCCGTGAAAATGGCTATGCAATTAACTTAACTGAACGTCTTTATACTGGTTTAGAAGACCCTGCAGAGACTGTATACAAGCAGTTTCATTTACTTCACCTTGCTCTAGAAGCTATGCGCATCCAGTTTATTCTTAAATGCATTAACTGTCCCTGCCTCCACTACCTTCCCTGGAAATGCATTCCAAGCAGACACCACTCTCTGACTAAAAAAATATTTCCTAATATCTAATCTGGACCTCTCTTTAGTCAGCTTGTAGCTATGCCCTCTTGTTATTGTGGGTGGCTGTATTTTAAAAAAATTGTTATAGTCTAATTTATCCATTCCTCTGATCACCTTATAAACCTGTATTGTCACCACGAATTCTTCTCTCTTCTAGACACTGTAGGCCAGTTATTCGGAGTCTTTCCTCACAACTGTAATTCTGGAATCTCACTATCATCTTTGTCGCTATTTTTTACCAGGATGTAGTCCTGAGAACTGTATGCGTTGTCGTAGCTTACAGCTTGACTGTGATATTTCCACCTATCGGACCAACACATCCGACTTCAGCAGGCATGTGTGAGTACAGATCCCTTCGATCCATTCTTCTAAGTTAGTCTTCCCTGCTACAGCCTGTTATCCAGGACCATCACGTGGATGTGTAGAAGGACCTTGACAGCTCTGGTTCGCTGGTCCTGACACCAGCAGTTAGCTATGGGTCGCTGACCCGCTACAATTCATGTACTGTACGCATCTTGATCTGGAAGGTAATTAATGAATGACAAAAATATACAAAGATAACATGATCCCACCAGCCATTAGACAAGTGGCAATACTCACTAAAACCTGTCTTCTCCTCCACTGGTTTAAACTGCCTCGCCGATTGGACCGGCACACCGGAAGCAGTTGCATTTACTTGGGGCGTGGAGTGGGCATTTCCGGCTAATAATGGCGTTTTGGTGTTCGGTTCATCATTATTCTGGCGAGAAAAAACAACAACAACATAGTTAAAGTATAGGTATTCCCATAACCGCCACTGCAGTCGGCGATAAAGTGCTAGAGACTTAAGTGCACGAGATCATTGGCTTCTATAAGTGAGATAACACATTCCCTTCCTCGCGATAATACTTACCTTCAGCAACTATAAGTCATGTATCCGTTTACATATGTGTAAACTGAAACGCAACAATACTTGACAGTCCACCCTTATCATGCAGTGGTGAGATTTTTTGTGTGTGGATTTTTTTCGTGTTCGCATTGTTTCTCTATTTCCCAAGGTGGTGTTCGTTGCACTATGTTTCTATTTTTCGCCTGTCAGCCCAGTGCATCCGACTGCGTCATGCATTTTTATGTGAGGCTCTTCTTCCTCCTACATTTTATAAGGGTTAACTTCCTCCACGTAATTTCAGGTGCGATGATTGGGGAGCGAACCCTGCACCTTCGGGTTATGAGTTGGGGTTGTTTGAAGCAAAGAATCGCAAAGACAAGATGTGCGTTTGGAAGGGTTACAAGCCAACGTCTAAAACCGACAATACATCAGTGGCGCCACAAAGGTAGAAACGGATATTGGTGTACTGTTAACTGCTCTTTTACATGCCAATGAGACATGGCCAATGCAAAGCAGATGTACAGACAGTTAAATCACTTTCAGGTAAGCTGTCTGCACATGTTGTTCATGATCAGGTGGGAGGATACAATACCTAACTTTGAAATCCTTAACAAGTCAAACATGTTGAGCGACCATACGTTTCTACAAAAACAGGTCAAACATGTCGAGCGACTATAAGTATCTACAAAAACAGGTCAAACATGATGAGCGACCATACGTTTCTACAAAAAATGGGTTAAACATGATGAGCGACCATACGTTTCTACAAAAACAGGTCAAACATGTTGAGTGACCATAAGTTTCTACAAAAACAGGTTAAACATGTTGAGCGATCATTCGTTTCTACAAAAACGGGTTAAACATGATGAGCGACCACACGTTTCTACAAAAACAGGTCAAACATGTCGAGCGACCATAAATATCTACAAAAACAGGTCAAACATGATGAGCGATCATACTTTTCTACAAAAACAGGTCAAACATGATGAGCGACCATACGTTTCTACAAAAAACGGGTTAAACATGATGAGCGACCATACGTTTCTACAAAAACAGGTCAAACATGATGAGCGACCAGACGTTTCTACAAAAAACGGGTTAAACATGATGAGCGATCATACTTTTCTACAAAAACAGGTCAAACATGTTGAGCGACCATAAATATCTACAAAAACAAGTCAAACATGATGAGCGACCATACGTTTCTACAAAAAACTTCAGATAAGATGGACGGCACATTTTGGTCGCATGTCCACCGAGTGCCTCTACAGGCAGCTGCAATTCGGACAGTTCTGAACAGGCAGTCGCTCATTAGGGTGACAGAAGAAACGCTAAAGAGACTTCTTTAAAATGTCTCCGAACATCTTCAACATTGATGTCCCCTTCTGGGGGATGCTTGCATAGAACTGCTGCACTTGGCACGCTAGCATCACACAGGGTGCTTAGATTGCAGAGCGAAAGCGATCGCCGAGGAGCAAAGATAGCGAGCCGCGCAAAGAATAGAATGCTAGACGACTCGAACTCCGACCCCTCATATTTGTGTTCAAGTGGGGCACAGTCTAGGTGCCAGGTTTGGAATTGTTGTTGTTGTTTTCGTTGTTGTTGTCGTTGTTGTTGTTGTTGTTGTTTAATCCCGACAATGAGTAAGTTTACCCTTTTGTGCGCCCTGATAAGAATGTTAAATGGTGGGTTGTAGAAGCGTTCTTCGCATCCCGAGCGTGCTGATGAAGGTGGGCCGCGGTCCTTTAGACTGTGGTGCTACGCTTGGCTTCATCTGTGTGACATTCACTACTACGGGGATCACATCGATCCACATCTCGTCAGCCAGGCTGCCTTGAAAACAGCCTGTTTCCATGGAACGCTACATGGAAGAGAGATTGTGGTCTTGGTCAGTGTATTGTGTCTGACCCTAACGTGACGTCTTGGTCAGTGTATTGTGTCTGACCCTAACGTGACGTCTTGGTCAGTGTATTGTGTCTGACCCTAACGTGACGTCTTAGTCAGTGTATTGTGTCTGACCCTAACGTGACGTCTTGTTCAGTGTATTGTGTCTGACCCTAACGTGACGTCTTGGTCAGTATATTGTGTCTGACCCTAACGTGACGTCTTGGTCAGTGTATTGTGTCTGACCCTAACGTGACGTCTTAGTCAGTGTATTGTGTCTGACCCTAACGTGACGTCTTAGTCAGTGAATTGTGTCTGACCCTAACGTGACGTCTTGGTCAGTGAATTGTGTCTGACCCTAACGTGACGTCTTGGTCAGTGCCTGGCTGGACTAGCGTCGTAGTTCCATCAGGTTTGGAATATATAATATTTTCTTCTTTTTTTTAAAATTTTTTTGCGTTCGCCTTATTTCTCTAATCCCCAAGGCGGTGTGTGTTGCACTGTGGTTTTTATTTTGCGCCTATCGGCCCAGTGCATCCGACTTCAGCATGCATTTTATGTAAGGGTCTGCTTCCTCCTGCATTTTCTAAGGGTTTGCTTCCCTGGTGTAACGGCCGGTGCTGTGATGGGGATCGAACCCAACCCCTTCGGGTTGTGAGCCGTGCCACTTAACCACTAAGCCACGCCGTCCTCATATAATGATATGAGATCACATCTTCTTCTTCTTCTGCATTCATTCTCAATGTCCCTCTACCAAGCCGTAAACAGGGCTTTGCTAGTAGCAGGATCTAGTCTGGAGAACGAAATGCGTTGTGTCGCTAGTTTACAGCTTGACTGCGATATTTGCACCTCTCTGTCCGACACATCCGTCTTCGGCAGTATGACCACATCTTCCTCTTCTTCTTCTTCTGCGTTCGTTCTCAATCTCCCGCTACCAAACCCTGAAAGGGCTTAAGTAGTAAAATGTAGTCCAGAGAACGGAATGCGTTTTGTTGTAGTTTACAGCTTGACTGCGATATTTGCACCTTTCGGTCCAACACATCCGACTTCAGCAACCATTTTTTGAGTACCGGGTTAGGATTCCCTCTTCGATCCCTTCTCCTTAGCCAGTCTACCCTATTGCAGCCTGTTATCCAGGATCACCGCGGGGAGGTGTAGCAGGGTCTTGGCAGCTCTGGTTCGCTGGCCCTCGCGCTAGCAGTCAGCTATGGGTCGCTGACCACTGCAGCTCATACGCTGCTCAGCGTCTTGATCGCTGACCACATCTGACAGCCCAAGCTTGATCATGTCGCTATCTTCACTCATGGTGTACGACAACATCTATGTCAAGCTACTGACGCTGACTGCACAAACTCTTGACAACATGTCTTTGGTAGCACAAATTAAGGACACTCAGCAAAGATGATGGCTTCGTGACGATCCCCACCTCGTTGCCTAAGTTGTTGTGACACGGCCTGTTTCCAAAAGCACTGCATGATCGTTTCACCTGACCCGGATGTATCTTCGTGTCCATTTGTACCGTAAGAATTTATTTTTTTTTTGCTTAGATGTTTGCCTCACTAGTTTCTACTGGCGAAGGCGCGCCATTTTCCACCCCAGACCGTAGTCAATTGGGCGATATCAGGACGCATAAACCAGTGCTTGGATGCATGTGTGCATCTGTATGTACCTATGCTAGGTTTGTGCGCCCTCAGAAGCTAGCCCAACCAAAGTGCAATGGAAGGGCTTTACCACGAGGGCGCGTGTGAAAGTTGTGCAAGAGTGTGACTGTAGGATAGAGTCAAATGAAACAGAGTGAGGTAAGAGGAGAGAGAAGAGTGGCCCCCAGGGTGAGCCTCCTTCAAAAGACCGTTCATGTACCGTCAGAAGGAAGCACTGGTACCTAAACTCTAGAAAAACATGGTATTATTTCGTTCCGCTTTGTTTCTATCTTTCTCGTCTACATTAGATCAATAATTTTATTTGTGTCGTTCTCTGTTTTCTTTCATCCTTTTTCTTCTGATCCTCAGAAAAAGTAATTTATCACTATTTTTTTTTTTTATCTGTATCACATTTAGGTTATAATGTCTGGAGCTGTTTTATTATGTTTAGGAATTAGCTTGCCGTTTAAAGTGAAAGGGAAATAATTCAGTTAATGTCTATTCCCTCTCTTACTCGTGTCAATGGATTAAAAAATAACGCTGTTCAACACAATATTCCTACCCACATTGTACTTTCAGTGTCAGAATTGAACATTAACAGACAAAGAAAAAAGAACGATCGAAATAACAGAGATGCAAACAAAGAACGGCCAGAGTCCAAGTACAAGGGCAGATGAGCAAAAAGGTGACACTCGAGCAGGGAGTACCCCAAGGGGGAGTACTGTCACTCACACTCTTCCTGGTATATATAAACGACATTACAGAGAATATACCAAGGAGAGTTCATAGCTCAATGTTTGCAGACGATATGTGGACCTCTGAAAAGAATCTCACCATAGCAAGAAATCGGATGCAGCAGGCCCTAACATCGCTGGAAGAGTGGGCGAACTCATGGCTGGTCAAAATACACGAGGAGAAAACCACATGCACAATATTCTCGCTTTCATTAAAATCCCAAAATACCAAATTAAGTCTAAATGGCAAAATCCTGCAGCCAAACGACAACCCAACCTATCTGGGAGTCACATTTGATCGGCGCATGACATGGAAAAGTCAGATTGAGAGAAACCGAATGAGAGCCAGAGAAAGAATGGCAATCATGAGGAAACTTGCTGGCACAAGCTGGGGAGCAGACGAAGGCATACTAAAGAAACTGTACACTGGATGAGTGAGACCAGTTCTCGAGCATGGCATTGCGGCATGGACAACAGCAGCAAAGGCGAACTTCGATAAAGTTAGCAAACTTCAAAACCAAGCCATGAGAGTTATAACAGGAGGCATGAAGTCAACGCCAATTGTAGAACTTGAAAAGATTACAAAACTGCAATCCATGACCGATAGAAGAGACTGCAGAGCCCAGCTGCAGTCAGAGAAACTCCGAAGACTGACTGACCATCCAATGCACCAGAGACTAAACAATTTGGGAAATGGGAAACTAAAGCGGAGAAACTTTGCAGAAATAGCCAAAGCAAAGATGCACGAAGATCCCATAAACGCACTAACAACACCAAAACCCATCACTACTGTACGAAAACCTACCTGGAGGCAGGATATGTTTCCAGAGGTGGTAGAAAATATACCAGGTATTGCAAACAAAAACTGAGGGGCAGGAGCATTCCTGAACCTACCAAATGGCAGACAAATAACACTGTCATTCGCTACTGGTAAGTACACAAGCAATTTCAGAGCGGAGGCAGAGGCACTGAGGGCGGCAGTGGAAGAAATGGTGACACACAATGAAAATGAAAGCCATATAGTCCTGCTTACAGATGCTCTCGCCGTAGTCACAGCGCTAACAGGCCAGAAAAACACTGAGCTTAATGACTTAAGAGCAGCACTCTGCAAACTGTGCCAGCAGTCCGCACCAAAAAAGGTAGTGGTACAGTGGGTCCCATCACACTGCAACATCCAAGGCAACGAGGAGGCAGACAGACTGGCAAAAGAAGGTGCAAGACTACCACAAACATATACCAGTATGACGTACGAAGAGTCAAAACGGCTTATCAAAGCCAGATACATGACCAAATGGGAAACCGAACATACTGGTTACACCAAAAATGATGCCTATTACCAGTTGAACCGAAGAGAGCAGGTCGTTGTCTTCTGACTTCGCACTGGCCACAATAGACTGAGGTACCACCTATTCAACAAACTGAAGATAGGTGGTACCGACGAATGCCCGTGTGGTACTGGTAAAATGACCGCTGAACATCTGCTGCAGAACTGCCCGACATACGAGGATCAGAGAGAGCAGATGTGGCCATCACCAGTGGAACTGCAAGACAAGCTCTATGGCAGTGGCGACAGCCTCAGGATGACCGCCGCTTTTTTCGAAAAAATAATGGTTACTGTCTGACTGCGTACGAAGAAGAAGAAGAAGAAGAAGAAGAAGAAGAAGAAATAACAGGGAGGAAATGACTGTGCAGAATGCTTGGAGAAACAAGAATGGATAGAATCAGAAACGAAGATATAATGAAACAAGTGAGTTCAAAACCAGTTCTAAGCCTCATCAAGAGATAGCAAACCAAATGGTTTGACCACGTGACTTTGACGAATTGACTAACATTAATTAGAAAATCCCAATGAAAAAAGAATGACAAGAAGTAATTTTTAAAACAAACAAAAGAGTTATTACGAAATAATTAGTAGATTGCGCTGGATGCTTGAAAGGAGATGCATATATTTATTGACAGCCAGACCAAAATGACAAATGCGTAAACTCATTATATTTTGTCTAACCAAGGGAGATAATAACATTACAGTGGCAAATTAGGTTGCGGTTTACGTAATGGCTAATGATCAAGGCTGAATTATTCTTGTAACTGCTGCTCATTGTTGCGTGTCTACATCTGAGGGATACCTGGGGACGAAGTAATAGGCCCACTAATGACATTAGATAGTATCTCTCAGAAAGCAATGCTATACAGATACAAAGCTAAGGGCCGACCACCCAATAGATGGATAGCAGAAATAACAGAAGCAGTAAAACTCCCGGTGTATGAAGCACATACTAGGACCTGGCCAAGAAATATCTCCATAACCAGACGATGAAAGGCACAAGCAGAACAAAAAGCGACAAGCAAGAAGAAGACTTCCGCGCTAGCCTACACCAGCAAACAAATGGCATTTCGCATAACTAAATGGTTTTGTTTGTTTTTTGTTTTGTTTTGTTTTTTTGTTTTTTTAGGAAGGGGAGGTGGGGCACTTCTTTAGATTACTTCATGCAGAAAACATGAACCAAAGCGCTCTATGTGGTTTTGTAGTGGCGATTTATGTAGCAATGAGATGTACTTGAAACGGTTGTCACCCACACGCATAACCCTCTTTAGTGCCTCTAATTACAAGCATGTGATTGTAGTGGACATATTGTGTCCTCTCAGGAAACACTGGATTAAAAAGATATGATATGTTCTAGTGTTTGGATATAAGACACAAAGTGCATGTTTAGAAACAGATTGGTCAGTCTTGATAGAGAACGACTAAAGAGTGGAGAGATAAGGACTAAAGAGTGGAGAGATAAGGACTAAAGTGGAGAGATATGGACTAAAGAGTGGAGAGATAAGGACTAAAGAGTGGAGAGATAAGGACTAAAGTGGAGAGATAGGGACTAAAGTGGAGAGATAAGGACTAAAGTGGGGAGAGATAGGGACTAAAGAGTGGAGAGATAAGTACTAAAGAGTGGAGAGATAAGGACTAAAGAGTGGAGAGATAAGGACTAAAGAGTGGAGAGATAAGGACTAAAGTGGAGAGATAGGGACTAAAGTGGAGAGATAAGGACTAAAGTGGGGAGAGATAGGGACTAAAGAGTGGAGAGATAGGGACTAAAGAGTGGAGAGATAAGGACTAAAGTGGGGAGAGATAGGGACTAAAGAGTGGAGAGATAGGGACTAAAGAGTGGAGAGATAAGGACTAAAGAGTGGAGAGATAAGGACTAAAGTGGAGAGATAGGGACTAAAGTGGAGAGATAAGGACTAAAGTGGGGAGAGATAGGGACTAAAGAGTGGAGAGATAGGGACTAAAGAGTGGAGAGATAAGGACTAAAGTGGGGAGAGATAGGGACTAAAGAGTGGAGAGATATGGACTAAAGAGTGGAGAGATAAGGACTAAAGTGGGGAGATAAGGACTAAAGAGTGGAGAGATAAGGACTAGAGTGGAGAGATATGGACTAAGGTGAGGAGAAATAAGGACTAAAGTGGGGAGAGAAAACCACAAAATAATAGAATGATGACGCCCCGGTGTAGAAAGTGGCAATCAAATTATGGAAACAATACAGTAACAGAAAGTGTGAATTATAAACCTAGACTTTAACGTAACATAAAGTGGCAACCCTAATCCTAAACATTGACGTAACATAAGGTGACAATTATAAATGTTACCATTGACGTAACATAAAGTGACAATAATAAATTTTACCATTTCTGTAACTGAAAGTGACAATTATAAACTTTACCATTGAAGTGACATAAAGTAACAATTATAAACGTTACCATTGACGTGACATAAAGTGACAATTATAAACGTTACAATTGACGTGACATAAAGTGATAATTATTAACGTTACCATTGACGTGACATAAAATGATAATTATAAACGTTACCATTGACGAGACATAAAGTGATAATTATAAACGTTACCATTGACATAACATAAAGTGACAATTATAAACTTACCGGCTTGGGATTAAGACAATCACATAAGTTGCCCATGGCGTCATAAGGGCACAAGAGCACTTAATGAGTCCGAATTTCTCTTTCTACGCAGTGCTGTTTTTATAGTTTCTTTGTCCTGTAGACCTTTTATGAAGGTGATCTTTACAACAATGTGTGACTAGTCAAAGTTTCTCACACAGGACTGCTAGCATTATTTGAATTATCGTCTTGCTGTTACCATGGAGA